>DWPV01005434.1:0-12468 GCA_018251915.1 Urbanus proteus proteus
TTTTCTTCAGCAGTTACGCAAAACGTAAACAGTTTTTGAATGCGCAGGGCCTATCTAGGGTTGTATAAATCTTTGGTCTGGAGGTTGTGTAACGTCGCTACGTAACGACAGTACCTACAACTTTCATAAATATTTTTATGAGATAATTATCGTGTGATGGATACATGAAGTCGTCTTATACGAAAACATATTAGATTACATGACTAAGGCGAAGTTGGTAATTGACAAGCTTTTCTTATCTGTACTCATAGAATTTATAGAGAACTCCTAAAATAACATAGTGTAGAGTTTCTGTCCGTCAGTGTTTTTCTTTACCATTAATATAAGTGACAAATAATTACTTCATTATAATACTTACAAGCTGATCCTCGCGGTTTCACTCGCTTTAAAGAAGTAAAAGAGCATACATATTTTAACATAAGTATTACCAGAGTGTCCCTCTACGGCGCGCGCATGCACTTGGAGCGCGCGCTTATGCATTTTTCAGAAATGAAAGTAGCCTATGTTACGCATTAGACCTTCAGCTACCTTCCAGTGAAAGTCCCGACAAAATCGGTCTAGCCATTAAAAAGTTCAAAAAAACAAACAGACAGACAGACGAAAAGCAAATATTGCATTTTTTGTTAAAGGTATAATATATACTTTCAGATGCATTGAGTATAAAATTGATAATTTGAAATCACAAAAAGACACTTCAATTTTATTTATTTAATTATACTACAGATTGTAAGTTAAATTTTATTTATACTACAGATAGTAAGTACCTGTTAATACATTTGCAAACATTTATTCTTAGTCCCTCTAAAGGTAATTGAAAGTCCGTTTACGAAAATGAGATCAAGCGTAATATAGACTAGAGAAATTAATGGAACCAGCAGGATACCTTTCAGATCAAAGCATGAACTTGCATGGGCTTGAGCTTGTGACAATGTATGGTGGCGGTGAAACTCGGTACAGCGCTACCACAAACGTAAACGATTTATGTGTGGATTAATATAGACTTCAGGTTTCATTTTTTTGTTAATACCATAGACTTGGAATCTATATCAATGTTTAATACATTTGTAATTAATAAATAATAACGCTTCACACTCATAGCCCCACAGTAGGATTTTCTCCTGTGTCGTGGGTGCCATGGACAACACACAAGACAAGGACACACACCCAGACCAAGAACGGAAATTTAAAGTCATCATTCAAATTTCCGCCTCGCTGGGAATAGGACCCTCGGATTAGCGGTCCGACGTGTTAACCATTGCGCCATCCGGGTCGTCAGTAATCAGCAATCCAAATAAAGTGCTCCAAAATCAACAAGAAAACAACATCCTTAATTCAAAGTTGGTGTAAACTTTTCGAAATTATCCCTTATCTTGTTTTCAGATTTGAATCTGAACTGAATTCATAATTTATACGTTTTATAACATTTTAATCCGCCTCTAATATCCCTTTATAATGCGAAACAATATTTTAGCATTTGCGCCTGACTTCGCCTACAAATACGAAAAAGTTACTATGATTATAATGATACATTTTTATACCTTATAACCAAAACATATTTAATACGAATTTTGTCCGAATATCTCGTGGCCACAGATTTTTAGCTATTTTACTTAATCATAATTTAAAAACATATTTTGATCTTAACTTGGGACTTGTTTACCCGTAAACGAAATTGTAAAGAAACATCTGAGAGTTCTTTATAAAATTGATCTCAAATTCTATTAATTGGCACTTAGTTAACAGGGTAGATTATAACTAACCTAACTTAACCTACACCACATTCTAAAAACAGTCCCATGCCCAGCGTACAGTAATGGTTAACACGACATTACAAATTCATTTATTAATCATTTAAACATTACATTATTTTAATAGTAATGTAAAATTGTACAGACAGAAAAACATAAAAAGAAGATATAGGTATATAAATTAACGCGCGATTGTTTATCCGAGCATTGCGAACCGAAATTGTTTTCCAGAGTTCAAGCGAAATTAATTCAGTCCAAAATAAAACAAAGTTAATAACAGCATCTGGTGTATTGGAACGCATTTCTTACATTATCTGTGGAAATAATTTTATCTGTGTAGATATTTATAGCCCTAATTAATTTTAGGTAGGTAAAACTTTGAATCGGTTTCGATTTAAAGATTTTTTATTTCTTATAAGATATTTAAATACATTGTCACTTAAAATGAAAAACTTACAAACTATTTTTATAAAACTTTTACATTTTTTATAAAACATTTAAGTTCGACAAAAGTGGTGTAAGAGGTAAAGTGTTTGTTTTTAAATGTGTGTGTGTGTGTGTGTGCGATCATGTGTGTGTGTAAATCTTATGCATCTTAATACGTCGGAGTGCAATAACAAATGATTTGGAACTACGTCAACTGGACATAAGATGGTCCTCCACGTTTTCTTTCAGCGTTATCGTTCTGCCACAGTACGAATTGTGGGATATACTTCCTTCTGAGATATTCCCTGAGCGCTATGGCATAGTCTCGTTAAAAAGACAAAAAAGGTACTGCACCTATGTGTGTATGCGTTTTGGTGACTACACTTGATATTGACGTTACACAGGACGACAATGTACTGGATTTTTTTCTTAATCTAATTATAATTAACGTGGTATATTAATTATTAGATAGAAGCAAAAACTATTCTAAAAATATAATCCGACATAATTTTTGTTTAAAAGTTAGAAAAAATACCTACTTTTATTAGATTGATAGTATTTTATTTAGTGAGGGTCGAATTTCAACGGCCGAAACCTTCCAAAGGGCGTTTGGAAAGGTCGGCGGAATTATGAAAAAGGGAATATTTTTATTGAATTTCTCACAAAGGTAAACTAAGGTAAACAAGATATATGATATCTCGGGATCAGGCGAGACAAATAAGTGATTTCTGCGCTCCAAATATAATAAATAAATACCTTATTGCCAGCTTATCTTATTATTGCATACTAGTTGGGAATTGCGGTTTCACTTGCGTTATAAACTCACTTGTTATATAACTCTAAATTAGAATATCAATATTTTATAGAGTACCCATGTGTGGATTGTATCTAGAGACATAAGCACTAAATGTTACATCAAATATCATACAATTATGATAGGCTAGGAACTCAATGTATTTCAAAGTAAGTAGGATTATACTGAAAATATAAAAATACAATTTATTCATCAAGCATTTTTGCCAAATAACAAATTATAGCAGCATTTTACTCTAAACAACTCTTGTAGTCTACACGACAAATTTGCACTAGCAAGGCCTACAATACTTTAGCCGTACCCTAGTTAGAAGTAGGTAGATGTTCTGGATACTATTCAACTAGTAACGTGGAAAAATGTGATTAGTTACGATATAGCTACTTTTTTAATTTCACAATAGGCTTACGTTTGTCTGCGATCTTACTTGTTGAGTGAGACGCAGCCCAGGATGTAGCACGCTAGCCTAGAAGAAGCCTATTCACTCTTGCCTTGAACAATTCCAGATTGTAAGCATCGGGGAATAACGAAGGCGGGAGTAGGTACCTACTTATTTTCTTTAATGAATTTATAGATACAACTATTCAATTTTCTTACTTATAGGTACAAAATTATAAATGCGAATATAATATACTACACACCTTAAGATTCGCACTGTTTTCCATGAACCAGTCATTCATTCAGTCACAATGACAGTTTAATGAAATTCCGAAAAGTTATACGACACACTTATAAATAGACTAAGACTAAATAAATCACACAAAAAGAGCGGAAATGAGTTCGAGAAGGCTATTTAATGACCACCTGCACTGTCCGGTGTGAATAGATTAAACAAGTGACAATACTTTCTTAGAAACCTTAGCTTTAGCCACTTGTCGTATTGTAAACGATATACGAGCAAGAAATATCTTTTTCAGAATTCGCTTCTGCTACTTATAAGTTCTGCTGCATATAAATTCTGCTTACAAAAACATTACTTTTTATATTTCTTTTTTAAAAGCGTTTTACGGTAAAATATTTCGGATTGAATTAATAAGGTAAGATCAAGGAAAACAACCATCTGACAGTCGGATAGAAAGCGATGACTCCGTTCTTACCTTTTAGTTGCAAAACCCTAAAAATCAATATGGACATACAATTATTGCCTCATTTAAAACAAATCAACATTAATCAAGCAATCTTCTACCTAGACATTCTTTGTCCTATCGTTCATCTGCATCTTTATGTTCCATCTTTACTCTTTCGGTAATCGGTTGGGAAATTTATAGTTTATCGTCTACAATACAGCAAGTGGTCTAAATGGACAATGCGACGCCAGTCTGTCTGTCCCAAACTAAGGTGTCTCCACAGGATCCACTTGTCCATTGATAAACAATTTCTACGTTCATTCACCATCTTGGTTACGGTTTTATGAATGAGCCATTCTTCCTATTGTTGCCACCATTGTAAGCCTGTAGTATCAGACACCAAAGTCGAGTTTTAAGGAATTGTTAATTGGCTTAGAGCAAGCTTTGGAATAAGCTTTTGAACTATTTTAAATAGAGTTTGTAATAAGAAGCTGTTGTTTAATATTTGAATGCGAGGTACCATCGAGGTACTTAGACAGTTCTGTAATCTAAGACTTATTAGTTGGTATCGGGATATTTGTGATACCTACACATCTTTGACATTTAATGTGAATAAAGATATGTTTTTGTGTCAACCATATTGTCGGCATTAAATTATTAATTAATAATATCCACACAATTAATATTAAGTAGTTCAATAACATATTTTTCCAATCAGGGAAATGTACCGATAGGTACTTAAGAACATTGATAATAAATTTTAATATTTGTGCTAAAATATATAAAACTTCCACTTAATTAGGTTTGCCGTTGAAATTTTCAAAACGTTTCTCACTTAATAAACATACTTCCACCCTCATGAAGAGCCAATGGATATGATTAAAAAATCGAAAGTCACGACAGAAGTGAACATCAAAGCAGAATTAATGGATAGCCGTCTACAGCATGCAGGGGAGTAATGACTTTATAGGTGAATTTTATTTTATTCGCTTTTTAAATACAATTAAGGCAGCAAATTAGACTGCAGTTACCAAGCTAAATAAATAGTAGACTTTGTTCTTATATCAGCCTTTTAAGGTAAACTGCAGAACATAGGCATCCCCTAATGGGGGTTTCCAATATCATTATACCTAGTATGCATGTTGATAACCGCATTAGGTGTTGATGTGTGATGTGTTTCATACGATAACTTAGATATTTTTAAAGACTGTCCCTCCTCTTAAAAAGAAGCTTGCTTCCAATCTCTATTATAAGTCACCTTAATTTGTTGTCGAAATTTTATCCCTCATCATTTATTTTAACACCTTATTGTCTACCTGTTTATTTTTGATATTATACGCTCTACATGTCTCTTTATATTTTTTGGCGACTGATGTACATGTAATGTAATTGGCATGCACACTGGTCTAAATTTTATAACTATTAAGAACTTGTAAATTTTTGTATGTTATGATGTTGATGTGTCAATAAAAAAATAAATAAATGTGCACTAGAAGACGCTGCCCATTTTTAGGCTTAGTCCATTGGTCTTAGTCCACATTTACGGAAAAGAAATATTCTTCATAATTTAGCAGTATCTTCACAAAATTTTAACAAAAGATATAGCTTGTAATAATTATCCATATTATCCCTAGCATGATAACTATCATGTGTTTATTACGGTCTTTTCACAAACTATGATCAAAAGCGACACAACAATATTGTTTAGCAAATTTGGCATCTCCATTCAGATTTATTTGAGTAAAATAAAATTACTTGTACGCCCACGTCCCACCTGGTTATCTCTGACACACGCTACACAATATTCCCTTGACACGAGCTCTATAATAACCCTTTATCATCCGTCTGCTCATCTGATTTGTGAGGGAGGCTGCCACCCTTCAATGCGACCTTACGTCTCTCATCATAAAGCTGACGAAGCCACCAGTCGCGTAAAAAGTACCGAACCAGCAATGTTTGCGATACATTGTTATTTTCGTCCTATTGTTTGCTTTTCTATCGGTCGCGATTTCGTGATCATATTTGAGTTCGTCAGATATTCCAACAATGGCAGGAAAAAGATCGGTTATTTTCTGCAAACAAGCGTCGGCTTTTGTCGTTTCTTTTTGTTATTAATTCGCAGGTCCCGGTCATGCCGCGAGCTTTTTAAGCTTTGTTTACATGCTACCTTCTTCAAACTCTGAATCTAATTCAATTGGAAGTATTTGCCAAAAAAGATACTACTGATAAAGATAGTACTGAATTAATTCAGTATCTTTATTTAACTCTTGTCTAGAATTATTAATTTCAGATTTTATACAATTTTATCAAGATCAAAAGTTGTTTCTGAGCAACTTTATTAATATCACATGTTGATATTTTCATAACATGCGTAATTTATAAATCAATATTCCTAGTACCCAAGAGGTACCCACGTACCTTCTAACTTGGTTCCTTAAAGTTTCTCCACCTCCTCCATTTCATTAATCTTAATTAACGTGTAAAGGAAGGATCAAATTTAATTTGCATTAAAGTTTTGTATGAGTTTATATCGTGAAACGTTGTACCATTATCAACATTTTAATTATTAAGTTAGTATAAAACAAAAGATAATGTAGAAAGCTTACGCGTACATACACTTATTTAATTATTAAAGAATGAGACGTAACTTAATTTGCTACGTTATTAAAACGCTAACTTATTGCAATGTTAAACTTAATTAAAACTAAATTCTTCAATTAAATTAACTCAATTAATTAAATTGAATTACACATAAAAGGGAAGAAGAATAATTAAGCTGACTATGATCATGTGAAGGAGCGCAAATTAACTCCAAAGATATGAACAAAATGGAGGTTATTGACTAATAAAAAACATATTACCTTTACAAGATTAGTGTATTTCTCAAATCCAAGTGTGAATAAAGAAGCAATTATTTTACTACATTCAATACTAAAAATATCTTCCCAAAGGTAATTATTATGCAAAACACGAGTTTTATTGCATAAAAGAAATGTGTCCTAAGACACGACCCAGCGACACTCCCATGAATGTTCCCAGAACAGCTTCCAAGACTCGTACAAAGAGAAACATTGCTAATAATCACATTATAAAGCCCATCATAAAACACTTAACGTCCACCAGGAGCTGAAAGCCTTGCTTTCAAATTAAAGCTGACATGATAATAACATGAATTGATTCACAATTATTATGCTACCAAACAATGTTATTCATCCCTTTTAATATTTCATAAACTAGTTTTGCGCTAGGGAGCGCATTTCGTGGGGCGGGGCTAATGTATACCCACCCTTTGGAGTCCTTTTAGGAGTATCAGGATCACGTGTGCAGCATACGGCTTATATTATGGGGTATTCATACCTAATTAATGGGCTTCATTGTAGCGAGCACAAGAGAGCTTGATAGTTGCGTACTTACGCGATTTGATATTGTTTAGGCTTCCTATTTGTATGTGAGTTCTTATAACGTCTCAAAAATAATGGATGATTGGACTTATTACTTAAACATTTGTTATAATGTTGTTTTTGGTTTATTTTTCTTTGATCCTTATATCAAAGGAGTTATCCTCTTGTTCTAACATGAGTACATAATTCCAATACCTCAAAGATTTTCCATACGGTTTTATATTTATTTTAAGTTACTTTGCGTAATCCTTTTTGTATTATTATGGAGTTATATGACAATGCTTATTTAATGTGTTATAGGATAGGCGAAGTTTCATATACGAGGAGATAATAATAACCATACCATACAAGTGCTTAAATGTCATCTAGTTCTATTATAAATAACAACTATACTACAGGAGCTTACCTCATTGTTAATAACAGTTCATCTACAGTTAAAATGTCGTAAGAAAAAAAATATCGTATTACAATATGTTTTTATCTTAAGCTAAATGAATATTTATATTTTCAAGATGGAGTAAAATCTCTACAGCTATAAAAAGTAACCAAATTGGATTTAATGAGATAGATATTGGGGATGTTAGCGTCCCATACAAAATTATTCATAGCTACTAAAATGCTCCATTCATAAGAATACAGTTTTTTTTCAACTAGCACTGGGGTTGACGGCTCGCCGACAAAAGGGTGGGATGGGCCACATAATTGCCAAAACGCTTCGAGTGAGGCCTATTGTGTTTATTTACAATGGGGTGCACTAAGTGGGGGTAGTTTTTGTAATTGTTACTTTTAGGAGATCGCACCCTTCGCAATCAGTTGCACAGTAGAGCTCGAACGCGAAATACACACAGCAAGATGTCTCGGTCGTTCTTAGTAGACACGTTAATCAGTGATACCAAAGATAACAAGAGAACAGATATGCCCAGTGATCCTCTAAACGCGTATACGAACATCATGAACCATCATCTGGATCCGCGTCCAAAGTTCTTACCGTATCCCTATCCGAACAATTTAAACAACCTGCTTACTCTTGGACTGCAGCAGCAACAGCGAGCACCTGATTTGTTCAGGCCATTTCTAGAACACCTAAGTTTTCGTTACCCGCTGATAAACCAACTGCCACGACAGACGGAATTCTACGAGCCAGTTCAAAGTGAAACACCATTTGGTTATTTGAAGACCGAAGAACAGGAGCCAGTGAACTTTGTGAACAGGAGAAAGAAGTCGGTATCTCCGTACTTGCACCATCCGTACAAATCAACTGCGACTTCTCCTTCTAAGAGCCAAGGTCAGCGGTCACCATCCGTGTCGAGTGAAAGTAGAAATGGAACTCCAAGCCCACCGCTTGCTCATCCTGAAGAGTTACTGCCGGGTTATTCTAAGGATCTTAAGCGTATGCCACTTAAAGAAGACTCGAGTAAACGTATCAGAACTGCATTTACTGGTACTCAACTATTGGAACTGGAAAGAGAATTTTCCATGAATATGTACTTGTCAAGACTAAGAAGGATTGAAATTGCTTCAAGGCTGAAGCTTTCAGAGAAGCAAGTGAAGATCTGGTTCCAGAACCGCCGTGTGAAGTTGAAGAAGGAGGAGAGTCCGATGACTACTACTGATGGAAGAACAAAGAAGTGCTGCTGCACCAAAACCTCTTGCTCTGCTAAAAATACGTCTGAATCCTGTGACAACGATCAAGAACAAATAGACGTGGTCAGTGATAATGACACTAGTTACGAAGCACAAAACTTATCGCGCTACTCTTGACTTTTATAATCAAAGGGTGATAACATTGAAGCTAGTTAATAAAATCAAGCACTACAAATATTACGTCAAAGTCAATTTCTTTTGATTAAATTCGCTTGAAGTTCTCAGTCAAAATTAGTTTTTGTAGGTCTTCTAAGCTTCTTTGATTAGGACCAAATTGTTATTACTGTTTTGAAGTGGCGTTGAGAGAACTAAACCTGAGTTGCTACCATCTAGTTTAAGTAATGTTGTAGAATGAATTTGCGAGATGAATTTTGTGAAGTTCTGTAAAAATAGTATAAGATTGTAAATAATAATTTATGAAGTGAAGCGAGTGAGGTTTGGTGATATGATATCAAAGTATATTTTCTTACAGATTTACTGTTTGTTAGTTTTAATAAATTTTATGAATACTAATTCCATTTGTGTCATTTTTTCTATCCTTTCGGAATGCAATAACTATCCACCCTCGCAATATGGTGTGCGAGTCGTCAAATGAATTGTCAATGGTGTTTTTATTAAGAGACAGGAATGTGGAGTGCTCACTGGAATTTTGGGGTGCCTTTCCCTGGCATATCTTTTGACAATCAAATAAAGTTGTGAAGTGCAAAATTGTCAAGATATTTTTATGATTCAAAATTAGAAAATTAATTTTGGAACAACCTTTTTTATTTGAAAATAAATTATCAAAAAAATAATAAAAAAATTAATACATTATAAGACAAAGATTAACTACAAGTAAAATGTATGTGCTTATCTAGCTTTTCAATATTATTCTATCCTAGCTGAATCCCGTGGTTAGGAAACAGGAATACATATTTAAACATAACTGAAATCCTACTATTCCGCGAGGGGGCCCGCATGCGTGTGAAGCGCGTTCTATCGCTTTTTTTCTAAATAAAAGTAGCCTATGCTACGCCTTAGACTTTCAGCTATCTTCAAGTGAAAGTCAAAATCGGTCCAGCCATTTACAAGATTACCTACTTCAGCCAAACAGATAGACAGACAAACAAAAAAAAATCGCATTTTCGTTATTGGTATCGTGTATACTTTCCATACTATTCTATACTTTCTATACTATATGCATGGAGTAAAAATATGTTCTTTTAAAATTACAAACAGACACTTTAATTTTATTTATTTGTATAGATAACATTTTTTAATAACTTAGACTTATCCAATTAAACGTGTCAAAACTTTAGGAAAATGGGGTCCACTTCGGTTTATTCGCATTTTTTAAAATTGTTACAAAAGCAAACTGACAAATTAATTAATTATACCATTTTGGAAAGTTTATAAAACTATCAAGTTTTTAAATAGTGTTCTCTTCGGTGTCCATACATTTCTTTTTCACCATAAGTATCAGAACATTCATAATAGATTTTTTTTAATAAAAATTAAAACTTCACGACTAAATTGAAAAGTATTTTTTACGATTAGGGAAAACTATGATGTGGTCCTGAAAGCACGTCAACTCTCAAAATTTGATACGAAAGACAAACTTTAAAAAGTTTACAATTTGTGGCAGTTGTAAGTCGACGGGTGTAGTGGTGTGCTTTTTGAGCAGTTTTACAAAAATGAAAATGATTCGAAAACCCATGAGAGTTTAGTCTGAAACAAAAGTGGATTTTGGCTTTTGCGTAGGTAATCTACACGTGGTTGCAAGGTTATCCACGATTTACGTGACATCTTATAAGACCCAAATTAAATCAGATATGTTGCATGGCTTAAAGTAGTTTTCGAAATTGTCCCCTTTCCAGTCAATCAAGGTAACTTTGATTTACAGGATAACTTTGACGGCCAATTCACTAAGTACTAATTTATTTTATTACGTTGGTAATATTTTATGCATAAGTTACCCTGAAGCTTTAAAGTGTATAAAAGTTATGAATGTAACAAATTTCATTTGTGTCAAAGTTACCCATATAGTGGAGCTAACTTTGACATACAACAAAATTGCCAGTTTTGTTAAATTTTATAATTATTATATGAGTTATATAATTTGAGAATGTGAAAATGAACTTGAGGTCACAGATTATGTAAACTCTTCTGTCTCTTATTTAACAAAAGTAAAAGTAGTCTAAAATATAGTGATGTTCTGTCAAAGTTACCCCGATTGACTGTACGCTACGATATTTTATAATTTTTCTACTACTTAATCGTAATTATGAACATTTTTCCGACTTTAGCACTTTTGGGTCGACGCATCGCCTAATGACGTATGTTTTCCTCCCCAATTATCGTAATAGGACGCAACGTTAAGCCCCTCAAATCTCTCCCACGAGTTAATGTTTGCGAACGACCATCATCCATCGAAAATCAAATAACGTAATTATTTGCCAAAATCATTTATTATCTGTGGACGCGCTGCCGCGTGCAGACTTCACCCCTGTATCTATCACTATAATGAAATGTGATGTTTATTCTGAATGCTATAGAGTTTATTTTGAATGGTGAATACTTTTCGAAAATTCAAATCAAATTGTACGAGTTCTAGAACTCGCTCTATTTCAACAAAATTATGATTGCAGTTGGTTTATTCCCATTGCGTCTCTATTGACCAGTAATAGAGTCGAAATTTGAATATTTTCTTTTATTCGAATAGTAAGTATGAATGCGAATCCATAGAACGCCACGCGGCAGATTATTGGTATCTATTTGAACTCGGAAACAATTTTGAATGTGGAATTTGTTTTTGATCAGCGCGTTCTTTACGTCCGAGCTGTCATTAAGTGTGTTCTCATTGTTGTTGTGATTTATTTGCTAAAGCGATTTTTCGGTCTGCAGTCGGTCTTGAGTGGGGTGGGAACGATTTATGTTATCGATAATTAGGTAATGTAAAATTTATTGCTTGCACTATCAAAATATCAAGAACCGTTTTGTATAACATAAATGTTTTATATTTTATATATTTTAACATAGGTACTGTTTAACCAAAACCTTAAAACTTTAAATACAAAATTAATACAATGCTTAATACTTACATGTTGAAGTAGGTACATAATCATATTCCCCTGAAAGAATTTTACTCTAACACGGATTTTATTATATTCTGTCAAAACTTCTTCAAATATCTTTATTTATATAAGTAACTTTAAAGTCATACTTCTGCAAAATGTCTGCGACAATAAATCGCATCATCTCGCAATCGCAACGCATCTGTGGTCAACCCCAGGTATGACCGTGATCATATCTAGGGTTGATTACAAATTTCCATGGGCGGCAGTGGCCACTTACCATCAGGTGGCCTGCAAGCTCGTTTACTACTCACATGT
>DWPV01005435.1:0-12467 GCA_018251915.1 Urbanus proteus proteus
GTTCTAAACGGCTGGATCAATTTAGACGGGACTTTCACTGGAAGATAGCTGAAGGTCTAAGGCATCATAGGCTACTTTAAATTTTTATTTTAACTTCGGAAAAAAAAACATTACCGCGCGCTCCACGCGCATGCGGTATTTTAGTTGTTTAAATATGTTTTTTAGTACTTCTTACACTCTAATTTCTGCTCTTCGCCTTTAGTCAATAATAGTAATGTTATAGCCTAAAGCTTTTCTCATTAATTGGACTATTCAACGCATTTTTTTTTTCAATTCGAACTAGTAATTCCCGAGATTAGCTCGCTCAACAGAATAAACGAACAAACTTCAGTAATGTAATATTAGTATATACTAGCAGATCTCCGCGGTTTCATCCGCGATTATGAAGTAAAAACGCATACATAATTAAACATAAGCGATACCTAGCTCTCTCGAATGCGCGTGAAACGCGCGCTAATGCATTTTTTTTAAGTTTAAGTAGTAAGTAGTAAACTAAGTTACACCTTAGACCTTCAGCTATCTTCCAATGAAAGTCCTGTAAAAATCAGTCCAGCCGTTTAGAAAATTACCTCAGCTAAATAGACAGACAGATGGACAAAACAATTAATTGCATTTTTTTGTCGTTTTGTATCGTGTTTACTTTCATGTGCATTGAGTAATTATTTGTAAATCACAAACAGACACTTATTTGTAAAGATATTATTCAATCCTGTTAAAAATCATTCATACACAAGTTTATAATGACATTTTTGTTTCAAAACATTTATTAACAGTAGCGACCCTAATATTTACAACATTTATTTGTTATGTTCTTAAAACGTCTTAAAAAACTAACAGAGATTAACGCAAAATATACGATGATAATTGTTCTGCAAAATTCTGACGTAGAGTTTATTTAACTCTATCATATCATTGTTTAAAGGTATATTAAAATATTTCAAAACAAATAATGTAATCATAAACACGTACCTACTTATATTATTTCCGAAATACCTTTTCTTTACATTTTATACCTACATTGGAATCGTATACAATGTTTATGTTATTTATGTATTTAAAAACAATTACTCAACGTAAATAATATAATCATAACAATTTCCTCCATTTGGTTCTGTAAAATTTATGAGAAAATAATTATATAAAACATGAGTAAATTAATAAATTATATTCCGGTAGCTATTTTAAGACATCATGTAAATATTTTTTGCGAAAAATTAATTAAAAAGTGCAAAAATGTGATGAAGTAGATACACTTAGGAGAGACACAGACTCAGAGGAGCAATGCTTTTAGATTCCACTTTGGGTAAACGACAATAGCTGCTCAGCATAAATTTATATATAACTACTAATGTAAATTTGTTATACGATTATATTAAACTTAATGTGAATTTAATACACGAATTAATATTTAACTAGGTATTTACTGAGTTTACTCACTTTTCTGCTTTTTTTCAATGAAAGCGACTAGTATTGTTTTTGGACTGTGCAGGTATTTCTTGTGATGTAGATTTTGAGCGGTTTATTATCAGATTGTTATGACATTATCTTGCCACCCAAGAAACAAGAAATCTCCATATTATCACTAGTTCGATAGTGTAGCTAGACAAGACCACTTGTTTACGAAAATTTTCACAATAAATTGAAATCGCAAGATAATAAACATGTGAAAAAGGTAGACGTAGGAGATAATCCGAACACGAGCATCTGACTGAAAGATTTATCTCGACATGTGGTCTATTTTGATATTTGACAGAGAGCACTTAATAAAACTGAAGTAGGTAGTACTTTGAAATAAATACCATACTTAAATAGTATTATGGATATTCTGCTAAAGACTGCGATGGCATTATCGCCTCGCCGATTACAGGAAATTTATTTATCAAAAAATTGAGAATATTTTTCAGTGTTAACTACCCTAATGTTAGAATGATTGGGGTTTAGGCCAAATCCACCGTACTAGGCTAAACCTCTATCATTCTAATGTGTAGATTTTACACTAAGGTTTTTTTATGCATGTAGAATTCCTCACATCTTTTTTTTACCATTCATTTTAACGGTGGAAGAGCCCTTTGTGGTTCGACTGCGGCGGCACCACCGCCACGTCTATTTCTGCCTTATAACAGCAGTGTAGCGCTGTTGTGATTTGGTTTGAAGGGTGTGGTAACGAAGACATACTTATCCGAGGCGTTCTCCCCTATTGCATTTTTTTAGAGTTTTACAGTGTCTTGCAGTATCCCCATGAGACATATATTCATTTAAAATTATGCAAAGTAATCCCAAAACATGGACACCACGATTTTCTAGACTGAAATAACGTTTAATAGTGTTTAACGTTTTGGTGGAGGGTGACTAGGTGTTACAGTCTATTGAGACTGCCTTTTGGTTTCAGATGTGTAGTATGTAACCCTAGTCTCATGGTTCGTACGCATGCTTTAAATTTCCCATAAGTAGAAAACTCTTAGCAACTGTCGAGTAATGTTGGTATACCCAGTAGTAGTATAACAATAGTCTTAATATTAAAATAATGAAATCATATGACTAGTTTTTATGATTGCCTTTTTTAACTACAAATTGTTATTGATCTTGTTCTCATCAACTGAGTTTTGTGTTTCCATGCCGTTACCTTATAATTGAATTAACTGCGTTTAAAATTTTGCCTTAAGTAAAAGGTTCTCTCTGTTATCTGATAACGTACCTCCACATGACCGCAATACGATGATTCGATGAAAATAAAACACAATCATATTATGATAATAAGGTTTTTTTGTTCGATTAATGCTAGTTACAATAAGATTACTTTACGGTTCCCTTACGAATAGAATATCAATTAGTTGTATGTTCACAATGTACAATATGTAAGTTTTGTCTTAATTTTAAATTCTGAAAACAGTCCACCGGCCGCCGGCCGCAAGGGCACTTCGATACGTTACTGAAACTTATCTTAGACAAAACAACGAATAATTGAGAGCCAGCAATACATACACCTTACACTCAAACACGACACGAGTTTGCATTAGTATAAAAAATACATTTACATACAGTAATTTACGTGCAATCATATCATTTGATAGAGTATTCATAAATTGATAAAACTCTTACAAATAATTCCGATACATCTTAAAACAGTTAAAGGCTTTGTGCATGAATGAGACTTTACGAACTAGCCTTGTGTTGTGGCACTTAGACATTTCTTTACACTCAATCAACCTTCACTTGGCGCATTGCACTCCTGTGCAAATCGATTATATCAACACATATCATATTATGTAGCTTACAATAATTTCAAGTTATTTAAGTTCATAATTGCCAAAATAAACCTCAATAATTTATATTCCAATAATATCATTAGATAACTGCGAATATCGTAGTTTCATATATCCCAAAACTTCAAAATTTCCTTTGTTTCAATACAGTTCATACTAAGAGTAATTTTATATGGTGAGTTGATGATTATCACTCAGATTCAATAACTCAAAATCCATTTAAATACAATTGTTAATAAAGTTGTTTTATATAAAACTATATGTGAATAAAATTGTCAGTTATATAAAGCTGTAAATAACGCTGTAATAACTTACAAGTAGTGCCAACCAAAAATGTTTGATTTCAAAAGTACTGTAGAATAATAATTATAAATGAAATAAGAACTCATTAAAGTTACTTTTTAAGTACAAACAATGGAGGTTTCAAATAACTTAGATTTAGTGTTATTGCAATAATATTCTTTGGTTTAATGAAAAAAAAATTGGTACTGAAAAAAATAAAATTATTGTAAGCTTTTTTTACACAAACAATATATATTATAATAATTATAATTCGCATGCAAGACCGCTTCAATAATCAACAGTATGATTTACCTTATAAAATATGGCTTACGGTCAATTTCTGAAATGATATCATGTACTCATTAGCATCACATGTATCTGTTAATAGTACTGGCTACTAGTACCTTTATAGAACCTAGGATAACTTACTGGTAAAGAAGAATATTGTTACTGTAAAACTATACATGATTTCGAGTAAGAAAATAGTAGGTTATATCTACAAAATAAAATAAAATTGAGTTGATATATACTGTCAAGAGCCTTCATTCATATCACTAAAATACATAGAAAATCAAAAGATAAATCTTTTGACGTACTAATAGATAAAAATCATACATATCATTATTTACATCATACTGATAGTTTGTTTATTTTTCAATATTTGAAACAGAACGTCATTAGTCGATTTCAGACAAATTTCCTTTTTTACATGAATTTTCAAAACTGACCGTGCCATAGAAAGATAAAAAACTAGATATCATTAAATATACGAGTACTAGACTACTAAATAAATAGTAATTAAGCAATAGTGGCATAGGACTAGATTTAAAAAAGTGGTTAGAAATAATATTGATACGTAATTGAGTCATCAAAGTTCATATACACGTTAAAAATCTCAAGGTACATAATTAAAGCGAAGTATTTTCTTTCGTGTATTACATTATATACAACAATTTACAGACAGTCTCCGTTTAATATTTATTTATATTACACCAGACCTATTGTTTGTAGGTTCTACTATTTATATTTATTCTAATTTAAATATTTACATTACCTATAACCAAATACATCGGTCCCATTTAAAACGTTTCATTTGAAATAATTTTCAAATACATAACACCATTTTCATTGAGTGAGTATAAAAATGTGATGCGGTTTATACTTTTTAAAAATCATTTATCGTTTTTATTTGTTAGTATCTTGATTTTATTTAATTTTACTTCGCTTTTATCCATTAAGAAATGCCATGGCCCGCGCAGTGACCATTATGATCAGATTAATTTATTAATCTTTTCTCAAGTTTTGAAAGTTCTAAAAACGGACACTTTCTGTAAATTGGTACGATTTTGAGTTAAAATAAATGCATATTTCTTGCATTCACAATTCGGTTTCCATTACAATTAAAAAACAAAGAGCCACATTTAATTTGTGCTTATTCAAAAATTGTTCAATTTTATAATAAAAGTCCAATACAATGAACTTGAAATATGCAGTTATTAGTTTCTTAATCATCATTACCTCCTTAGGTAACTCCTGAATGAGGAAATTGGGGAGAAATGCATAACAAAATCTCGTGTCTTTTCTCTCTAATGGATAACAATGGAACTTACTTAAAAGTTTATTTTATTTTAAATTTCGAAATCTTATCAGCTGTTCGGACACCATTTTCAAGTCCATTATTATCAAAACAATCACACAATGTCTCTTAAACACACTTATTGCAGTTAACAAATTGCGCTGTTCGGGTTTGCCTTACACTAGTTTGATTCTCGTTAGCCATTCGTAAGTAATTATTGCTTTATCGACATATCCCAAGGAATGATTAGTCCTTTCAATACAAATACAAAAATAAATATGTGCCACTTTAGTAAATCGCTCCTTTTTATGCGTTTGTTATTAAGACTACTTACAGAAAATTATATCTACATGGATCGCTAATTTGTATAAAATTGTCACTTTGTTACATTTCGTTACACAACATTATAATCTACGACTGCAAAATAATAATATTTATTGGCTAAAATAATACTACGCGGCGAAATCTAATGTTTAATTTCAATGGCTGGTGTATTCGTCGAAAGTTTGTATGCAATAAAGACCAAAATAAACATTATTTAATTATTTATTGCAATTATTGCTTTAATACATTATTCGTTTTTATTTTTACAGGGAATTTATTCCAGAATAACTATAAAGGTCAGAACTAATATAAGAAATGATCTAATGGAAATGGCATTTTATTACTGTATCTCTCCGTAGATATTTTTATTATAGATCGTATAATCATAAAAAGACGACAGTCATAAAACTAATTTCCAAACTTAAAATATGTAACAATAATTACCATCTTTTTAACTTGAATATTTTTGATACATTTTATTAATAATACGAGTACAAATGCTTAAAAAACCAAAAAATCGCCGAATACACCAAATTTGCTATTAAATACAAATTATTGCGACTAGCTTAGCAGTAAATACGTGAAAATATTAAACATAACAAAAAAGACAATTTATATTATTGCTGTAAACACGCTAGCGTTGTGCTATGCCAGAATTTCGGAAACTTGCTATAGAAGCTTGACGTATGCCGAGGAGACGCCATCTATACAGAATTTGGACCACTCTCCCCTTTGAAAAACTTTAAAAACTGCAAATAAATGACATATTCTAATGATATAGTCATAAATATTATTAGCATACTTAATAAATTAATATAATCCTACGCAGACTTTATTATATGACTACATATTTGACCGAACTAAAAAATAACGATCGGGTGCGTTAATAGAACTGCTGATTTACGGAACCGGTAATATACTGATACGTTATACAAAATAATAACCACATACCCCCATCACTGGCACATTCGCCGAAAATAATCATTTCTATAACCGCACCCACACATGCATCGTCTGTCAACACATTAACGTAAATATCAATTATTCGTTTACAATACTTACATTATTTAGTAATATACTAAATTATGTATATTCACCTCATTACGGGAATAGATTAAATGCCACATAACACTGAGCTTTTCTTTTTAACATTCGTATATAAAAATACATTTCCGTTACTATACATAAGGCGAAAAATACCTATTTACTCAGAATCAATGGATGCATGAGAAATAAAATTTCTAGTAGCAATTAATCAGAATCACGAAAATAAAACAAAAATCTCATCCGATTTCAATTACGGTGTTAAACAATTATAAAATGATAACATGTGGCATAACGTCATTCCCGTAAAAGGCACATAGACAGGGCATAACCACACATAAATACAGTTAACGTAAGGATCATAATCGTTTATATGTTACAGAATATATACAATAAACCATTGCATTCCGCACGCACAAAGTACGTTATTGTGGAGTATCACATTCAACAGGGTAGCCTCGAAAAGCACCTTAACTAGAATTATGTACACAAATCGAAAATTGGCAAGTTTATAGAACCGAGTCATGGCGACGATAATCAGCGGATATTAAACGTTTTTATTATTACGAGTGAAGACTCGTCACAATAAAAGATCTAAATAAATAGAGTAAACATTGTACTATTGTATTTAACGGCCCCCGTGGCGGAGCGGTCGCCATACCGATCTGCCGCGCCGTGGGTCCCGGGTTCGATTCCCAGTCAGACAGATATCTGAATGATGAATTTAAATTTCTGTTCATGGTCTGGGTGTTTGTGTATTTGTCTTTGTGTGTCCATAGCACTCGTGAGATAGAAGAAAATCCTACTGTGGCTATGAGTACAGACAGCGTCTATAAAAAAATACCGATAAGAAAATATTTATAAGTATCTATTTAAATAATATAAAAAGTCAAAGTAAGATCTACATTTATTAAGTAATTTGGCAAGTTTTTTTGATCTATAAACCAGAAGGTAAATAAGTGACCTCTTCTATGTCTACCAGCAAAATATTCGAATTAAAAAGTAACAAAGGTAAAAAAATTGCCAGAAAACTTACTCTTCAGAAAGTTCTCAATTTTGTGATACGTCTACCAACCCTCTTTTGGCAATAATTTAGTAACTTAAGTATATTATTATATCACTTAAAAAGAATCACAATAATTTAGCTTCAAAAAATCTAGTCTCTTAATATTTTTGTTACGCTGATTATCGGCGCTGAATATCGGTATCTGATAAACGTGTCCATAATAGGTATAATATAAATGTTTCACAGATGCTGGCCATTCTCTCAACCACATTTAAAATCGATTACACATAACTCTAGGAGATACCTCAAATGATTATAATAAAGAATATTGAATACGTGGATTGTGTAGATAAGTAGGTAAATAAGTGAGGTATATAGTCATGCAATACAAATTTAAAACAGTCTAGTCTGATAAACATACGATCGCTATTATAACGAAAAATGTGTTATTTGAGAAAAGGGATTATTTAACCACTTTGTTGAAATTTCATTCGTTCAACGGCCTTTATTCGTCCACTACTGGACTTCACTAAAAAGGGTGTATTTCTGTAGACATAAATGTAGATCTGTCTCTAGACACTTGTTGAAAAATAACTTCTTCCTAACTAGGAATAAATTCTTGTCACCGCATCGCAAAGCAAGTTTTAAAAATACAAATATACCGTAATAATTAAAAAAAAATGTTGTTTCAAGCCTTCTCATAAGAAAATTTATATTTTTCTATTAGCAATAAAATTATACTAGCTGAAATCATATTAGCTATTTTTTTCATCATAAAACAGTTTCACTTTTAGTCATTAATGTATGCGAAGTTGACTACACTTCAGAAAAATGGGATGTATTTTTTTTATTCTTTTTAGGTACTTGGTGTAAAGGAATTGGAAAATAAAGATTGAAATTATTGAAATCATTGAAATCTAAGGTAAAGATATAAAATGAAACGTAAGATAATGATAGTTAAGGTACATATCATACAAATATTCTGCTTGAAGGCATTATCAATGTTATTAATGACGCACGTACGTACAACGCGCGGTGTACTGTGGCCACTAATATGGTCTTACATGTATATTTTAATCCCCAGAATAAATATGCAAATGATTAAATTTGTTCTGGATCTGAATTTTTATTCTTGTGTCTTGATCTGTCGTAATCCTCACATGAGGACTATTAGGAGTATGGGCACTATGTACTATACCTTTACTCAGATAACAAAACTAACTCAGATAACTCTGAATAGCGATCGTATCATTTGAACTTCGAGAGTATAATACTGTAGGGTTACAGAACATGCGGCTAAGGCGGCAAGTGCAAACGTTAGTCACCATAACGATTAGTTTCTCCTCCACCTTCCAATATTACAGAACTATTTACAATTTCACACTAAAACGTCAGTTACAATTATTTTTTTACAATTTTACATTCTTAATATCCACGGAATCTGTGTCTTTTGTGCAATGTCCATAGGACCTTTATTTGCGACACTATTTCTTTCTGGACTACTTGTTTGGCCATAAATTTTTGAGTAAATATTTATACGCAAAATATCTTCATGCATATATTTCACAGCCACATTCACCTCATTAATTGCAACAGATAACCGAGGAGTTACAAATTAAAGACACTATAGATGAAGAATAAACTTACCGTCAATGTGACATTATTGGTTAATACATCATCGACACGGCACCAATACCACCGCTGAAACGTCGCATCTTGCGCATTTAACACTACCTAATTTATACAACGTTCATTATTGCAACGGCAGTGATCATTCGGCGAAAAGCACATTTCATACTTTCGAAAACCCTTTAACCGATTAACATCCTTCATATTGCCAGAACTATTAAAAATCGCAAACGATACCCAATCCATTAGCAGGTGTATTAGTGCCGTGTTTTACATAAGGTCACGAAATTCGCCTCGTTAGGCGGTTGCACGGCGGCGGCGGGCTGAGGCGGGCGCGGGGCGCGCGGAGCAGAGGGGCGGCGGCGGCGGGGACGCCCTGGCCGCGCGCCGTCATACTCCATCCAGCTGCCGCACACGAACGTCCTGTGACGCACACATGTCCGGTGCGAACGGTAAACACGTAAAGTACGCACACGCCGCACACTCATACGCTGGCGCCGCGTAGAACAACGCTATCAACGCGCACAACATCCCGCCCGCCGACACCAGGCACACCCACACCAACACAATCTTCCGCCGCCGATCGTACGGCCCGAACGTTATGAATGGCAGCAACGCGTACGATAAGAGGAAACCGAACACGAAACCAAACACATGCGCGAAATTGTCGATCCACGGTAACAGGCCCAACAAGAACAGGGCGAAAGCTATTCCGACCAGTTTGAAGAGAGCGCGCCGTGGATGCCTCAACAGTGGCCACGCTCCGATGACTTCTACTATCAAACAAGCCAGTAGACCAAAATGCGATCCCGCTGGCCCCACCTGAAATGTGTAAAACAGACACATTAATTAATTCCAACTTCAAACGTTACCACTAATTTATAACAGTCAAGAGCCATTCAAATTACCTCTGCTCTATATGGTTCGAAAATAGCTGACGCCATGTTTCCCGCGACACCACTACCCAAATATATCACCGCTAATCGGACTGGTCCTGCCATTTTCTCCAGATCCCTCATGAAAAGCCACTGGAGCGCCAACGTAGCTGCTAGATGCAGTAACCCCGCGTGTACGAACAAAGATGTCCATGCTCGATATAATTGATCAGGACGTCGTCTTCTCATGAACGGCAACATTCCGCACACGTCATCAAGACAGGAAACCTGAAAATCATAAGTCGATATTTCACATAAGTCTTCTAACGCTTGGTTCTATTACAATGATTCGTCAAACAATTATCAATTTTATATACGTACATACTACAGATGGAAGACGTTTTGGTCGACAAAATTACCTGTGAACATAACGACGCTTCTTCATGGAAGTAACCCTTGACGAAGTCACAGTGTTCCCTGGTCGTGATGACGCATTGCCCGTGGACCCCTATGCAGCACGGATGGCCAATGACCTCGCAGGCCATGTGTTCAGCTGCGTGACCAGCTCGACCTGCCGCAGCTGACCCGTCGAGGACTGACTTGCGGCAGATCGGCCATTTGGTGATGTCATCGGGCCACTCGTGCGGTGCTATTGAGCGTGGTGCTTCGCAGAATCTGGAAGTTGTTGAGGATTTAAGTTAGCAGTTATTTTCTTGAAGCAAGTTATGATAATGGTGTTGTCTTTTAAAATAAACAATTCACAATTGATCGTCAACCCCTGTGCCGTTTTTCACAATAAGGCGCAATATATTTTATTTATTTTATGAATTGAATGAATGAGAATAAAGAAAAACTTTAATACTTACTTTGGATCTAACCCACACACTGACCCTGATATCCGTCCTCCCGGACCTGATTCCCCTGAAGACCATTTCTTCCACGTTGATATTGTGTTCTGAAATAACGTAAATAAAATTAAGTTTAATAAAACGATATTCTAAATAACCAAGCAAATATCCAGAAACTACCTACTACGAAACGAACTACCAAGAAACTTATCTTACATTATAAAGAAACACAAACAGTGATTGCCAAAGGAAACCACATTATATGATAAATCTTACCTTTGGTATTAATCCTCTTATCTAAACGCAGCGTGAAAATACAAACCAATACAATTACATATTATATGCTAAACAAAAATGATATAACGAGAAATGAATGAAAAGAAGAATTTTATTAAAGTTCAAAAGTTGCACATGACTTTTATGTCTGGGATAAATTGAATTATTTTCCTGTAGAAGAAACATTTGATTACATTCTACATGATAATCTTATAATTTATTTAGTCCTTAAATAAAGTTACACCAAAAGATGGCACCACTCGATTTGTAATCACATCGAAGTTATATTGCATAATTTTCTTAAGATGTACAAGCTCCGTGATTGCGAGACATATCTCTCTCTCCCATAATTCTTTATTCCGTAATTGACTCAAATAGTCTTCAACTAATAAAGCAACAGAACTTACCGAACAATCCGCTTTAGAAGACTGCACACAACCCGAGTCATCGTTGCGTATGCAGCACGCCGTATCCCGTTCCCGCCTCGCCGACGCCGCTATCGCCCGTGCTATCCTTGCATCTTTCCGCATGCATGGTGCGAACTTCGCCCCTAAGTGTATAAGATCCGCGGCCCGTGGCCCCAACCAGAATGACGCCGGTTCCTCCCATTCCACCTGGAATATTATAAGAAGTTTAACACAGCATCAACGTTTCAAAGATCCAAATGTTGTGTTCGTCAAAGGCCTACGTATATTAAGGTGTTGGGACAGGCGCAGCTACCAATTTTGGTGGTACGGTAATATGTACCTAAAATGTAAACACATTTTGTGCGGCGCTCTAAAAATTAAAAATAGAGAGCAATGAGCATTTCTCATACAATGTAAAATTACTGCGTAAATTTAAAGGATGACATAGAGCAAGCACGATAACATAAAGCATTACAACTCAATTCATGAGTAGCAATTATTCTGTAATCGCTGGTACTATAATAACACTTGAATCCTTCATGAAATCGCTTGGCCACATATTAACTTGAGTGTACACACTCCTATGCTGCCTTAATTACGTTTTTTGAAAACCTTTTCGTCTTTTTAATTTTCATGAGAAAATTTGAAATAATAAAACAGTCATTACACTTATTTCATTTGATGTTTTACAACACTAATGCATTTTAATACCTTGATTAATGTAAAACATCGGCCATAAGTAAGTAAATTTAATTAATTCTAGTTAAAAACACGAATTTCATTTTATAATTTCGTCCATTAACCCGCTCAAAGGTCACATTCAGACCGCAAACGTAATGTTGCGCTGAAAAAGACCCGAATATAAATTAACTTTTAACAAAAAAATAAAACCGACTTCCTAGTCACAAAAAAGTAAAAAATAATTTAAATAAATTTT
>DWPV01005436.1:0-12467 GCA_018251915.1 Urbanus proteus proteus
ACTGATTTTTATGAGATTGAATATTTTGATTGAAGATTTGTTAACAAAAAATCCCCAACAAGTAAAATATGGGTTGATATATTGTATAAAAACCCCTTTTTCAGTTTGCAATATATTTTATAGAAAACATTAGTGTATTTATTACTTCCCCGTCCCCCAAATAACATAATGCATGTTCAAGAAACAAAATACAAAAAATTCTCTACTTTTAAGATCTGCATTAACGAAGTCACAGTTACAACTAATAACTATTAATTATTTTATTATGTTAGCTATTTATATGAATGAATAAATAAAACAAATGGGGTCGGCAGCCTGACCACGGCCTCCTTGACATGCGTTTTCCAGCGTTAAAATTAATGGTCCATCACATTACACACAAACATACATCCATATCATTGCGGTGTTGAAGTAATGTATGTAAGAATAACAAATTCGCTTAGCAAATTTAGGCCTATTACACACGGCAAAAATGATAACAATTACCCAATATTCAACGATACTTAATATCATATGACATACCTGTTTTTATTATATTAGTTCCACTCCTATAATCATTATTTTCTAATAACATACGAAGAAGTATCTACCGGGAAATGTAATGAAATGAAAATAGTAGGTAAAGATGCTGAATAGCATAGACATTCTCGTATTAAAATAGTGTGCGACAAAAATTTATTAATTTTCAATATTTACTTGTTATTTTTTTGTACAAATGTTAAGCAACCAAAATTTGCTCGTTTTGTGAAAATAGGTACTCGTATCGAATAGTAAGTCATTGCGTATCTATGCGTAGATACGAAATAATACGCGTTAAAATATAACTGTAATAATAAGTGTCGAAATTTAAAAATAAGCAAGAATTACAATAAAATATTTAATAACACGAGCGTAAATTATTTATTGCTTTTATTGATTTCTTACAAAATCTTACGATATTTTGATCTGTAACGTACATTATAATGTATTATTAGACATAGGCACGCACACTACGCACAGCCGTCAGCAACCATTACTATAATTTCGTAAACATAAAATATTTAATAGTTATCGCTTTCCTTTATTGTGTCACGTGTAAAAAGCCTTAAATAATGTTACAAAAGCATAAAACAACGGGCTTTTGCAAAACAAAACATATTGATGATAATGTTTGATAATATATTAAAGGGCTTTGATACAACAAAACAACATGAAAGCTAAAGTTATGTATCCTGCATCCTGTAGATAAGCAAGTAGAAACGTCAGGCAATTATTTAAAAAGGCATTAAAAAGGACATTTTTGTTTTTTAAATTGATTTTTTTTCAAATGCTTTTTAGACGCGTCCACATAAAATGTCACATTCATATTATTATAGAGCTTTTCTTATTTTAGAATAAAAAGGCGTATTATTTTTTATGTCTTTGATTTATACAAACTTATTTTATGGTTAATAGTAAACATATATTATACGAGTATGTACCTATTTAACGATGTATTCAAATTCATAATCTGGTTAACTTGTTATACCGTTTTCACAAATGCTACCTCACTGAGGTGTAAAGATGTCAAAAACTTTACGACTTTACATAATAGCTACTTATATTTGCCTATTAGTTTCTGTGACTCATTATTTGACATTTTATTATCATATACTAATAAGAATGAATGTGCATTGATGTAGTTATATTAACAATGCTTAGATTAAACCACGAGGTGTTTTATATTGCGTTTAGATTAGAGATAAGATTTAACAATTGAAGGTCGACCCACGTCATAGGCTTCGAGAGTAATGTTGATTTATAGGCACCGTCAATAAATTTATCTCTGCGACATAAATTCAATAGCACTGCAATATTGCATTTAGAGTAGTGTCGTGTGAAAACCCACTCATAGTTCATAGTGCACTAAGTCAATAGTTATTTTATACAAAACTCTGGCTAGTTCATTCTATTTTAATAAAATAAACAAGCTGTAACAAAATAAACCAGCATAAAAGTAAGTTAAAACTGGATTCAATAAATAATATATTTCAAAGTGGATTTTGGGGATATTGTTCGCTTTATGCTCTTAAAAACGAGCAAGACACTCGTATAAGATTTCATAAGTTAAGATTCAACAAAAGTCTACATAATCTTCAAGAATAATATTTGATTTATAGGCGCGCTAAATAAGATTTATAGGCAGCGTAAATAAATTTATTTCCACAATACTATTCTTTATCGCATTATAACTTTAGCTTTAAGAAATAGTGTCATGTGAATAACCAGTCATAGTTCAGTAAGTTTATAGTTATTTTATTCAAAATATTGCTACTACAAATGATGTTAAGCAATTAAGCTCTACATAGAGATAATTAATTTTTTGCGTCGTTTAGTATGAAGTAGATAAAATAGGTTTAGGATTTAATCATATCTCATATATTTATTTATAATTGTATCCATTATAGAAAAGTCTGAGGCATTTAGAACGATACAGTTTAGAAATTTATATTATAAGACATTATATAAGTAAATGTATTTTAATATGACTTGAAAACTGCAGAAACCCAGTGGTAAGGTAAGGGTGATAAGTGGTAATAATTAAAATGTAAGATTTTAGGAGCGCAAATAGATTTGATTTTTTCATCCATGACTTAACACTCAAGGTAAGGTAATGTTTTTTTCCTAGGTCAGCACCTAACCTTACTCGGCGTCATCTTCTACATCAGACGTTTTTAGACAAATAGTAGCGATACAAGTAGAAACACTCAACGAACTAGTACTACTAGACTAGACCTATTTCTGGATATTTTTCGATAAAGATATATAGGTCAAATAATTAATTAGTTTGCATTTAAATGTAAGTGGTATCGGATGCCATAATTCTCTGATTCTGAGTCATAGTCTCTTGCATAATATTAATAAAACACGTATATCTGGTCATGTTTTTTCTTATTAATTTCCTCTACGTTTATATGAGTAAACAAAATTACGTATATCAAACTTTTTTGTCTGTTTTATTAAATGAATAGCGCCTAACCTTGGTGTATCATTTAGTACTCGTTTATTTCTAATAACAAATCGATTATGTGTTGTTAAATTGTATAATTATTATTACCGTATCATAGTTATTACGGTTAAGTTGAATTCGTTGAATAAATAGACATATTCTCTAAAATAGATACCTTATAACATCTTACAAATTCAAATATATAGGAAACTATACAAATCTAAAGGTCAATAAAATCCATCTACAGATAATTAATATTGCATTCAAAGCAATATTAATTATCATATTGTGCCGACCCCGTAATCACTAATATGAGAATCTTACAATGCATGTAAATATGTTAATTATTCACTCAACTAATAACAAAATGTGTCAAAATAATCATAAATCTCAGCAAACATCTTAAATGCAATCTAAGAACAGTTTAACGAAAGAAGGACAAGCGTATTTGTGCATACTTTGCATTTTATTACGATTATTGTAAGCTTTTTGCTTATTATAATTCAATGCTCTGTTTCTCATCGCGGTTCGTAAATTCACGGCGCCCTGTAGTGCGACAGCCAAGACTATCAATTGCTATTTTTTTTTAGAATTTTGAAAACAGCAAACGACGCAGCATACCTGATGCGCTACAGATGCGCAACGCCTGAGGACTAAGTCCGAACGCCTCCCTAATATCTCCCTTACCACCCTTAAACCAGAACACAGTAGCGCTTAACACTGCTAAGCCAGAAAAAGGTGTGACGGTGGTCCCGCCGAAGTCATACCACATAGGGTTCTATCACCTTTGAATTATTCGTGTCTACTTGTTACAATAATTTTGGGTAATTTCGTGTCGCGGAATCGGCGGTCGTGACAAATTTGACGGGTTGGTGAGCGCACAAATTGCTGTGAATTTTGAGCACGATTTTTGATGTAATGATATTTATTATATGCATGTGTGTCGTGCCGTTGTGATGTTTAATGTGTGGAAAGGCGGAATAGCTGATATTAATAAAACAGCACTACCGCCATACTAATTCTTTTTCTGTATTAGGTTTAGATCATGATATTAAACCAGTGAGTTTTGAGAGTGGTAGAACTCTTGTGGTTTTATTCCGACGACATCACCGCCACACCTATTTCTATCAAATAATGGCAGTATTATGCAGTGCTGTTTTTTGGCTTGAAGGGAGATACTTACCCGAGGCATTCTAACTTAATCCTCAGAGGCAGCAACGCATTTGTGGCCATCGTAGACTTTGTTCATATCTGGGGTTGATTACCAATGTTCATGGGCGGCAGTGGTCAGTTACCATCTGCATGCTCGTTTGCTACTCCAATATTATAAAAAAGTCCTACCATACTTCAGCAATTATGCTACCTGTAAGGACTAAATTGGAAGGATGTGGGTGACTCTCCACACGCAGTATTCAAAACTAGAAGATAGACGCGTTTAACACAGTTATAAGGTAGAAATAGGTGTGGCGATGACGCCTATCAGAGAACTGCAAACTATTTTACCAATTTACCCTTTATAATACCTTTAACTTTAGATTTGAAGTGTGTAGAAAGGGACATACTATCAAAGCCTTCATAGGAGCGAAATCTATTCAACTTCATATAGATTATCTTTATATTGAATGCAGTGACTAATTGAATACAAAACAAGCAGCGATTCAGACATTGACTTTAATGGCTATTCAAAAAACATTTTATCCGAGATATTCCTTAACTAGCATTCCAATAAATGTTTTTGAATTAACCAGTAGTAAGTACACCCACTAAGCTGGCAGGAATTTATTTTGCAATCTATTTCGGGTTCCCAACAGCTCTACAGATCATTATTATTATTAGGTTGTAGTTTGACACCACAATCCTAAGTAATATTAATACTAGGCAATAATGGAAATAGTGCATAGAATTTGTATAGTTGCTAGGTGTCTATACAAAACAATAAAATGGAAGTGTCTGTTTGTGATTTCAAAATAACATTTTTTTACTCAATGAATATTAAAGTATACACGACACCTATAACGAAAATGCATTTTTTTCTGTCTGTTTGGCTGAAGTAAGCTGAAGGTCTAAGGCGTAACATAAGCTACTTTAATTTTGGAAAAAGTATTAGCACGCGCCACGCGCATGCGGCCGCCACCGCGAGAGAGCGAGGTGTTACTTATGTTTAGATATGTATTCCTTTTACTTTGTTTAAAGCGGGTAAAACCGCGGGTAACAGCTAGTACATTATATAGGTATACTTACAATTTACATATACGACTAGTTGTAGTTTTGAGTAAATACATTAAGTTTAATTTCTGATTTTCAAGGAATTTTCGTATTTTTTAGTAATTAATTAAACTAAGCTATCTTCATTAAGTAACTAATTTTCCTCATTTTCACGATCGGAATTCAATAAACAATCCATCATCCTTTTGCATTTTTAATTTTTAAAATATAGGCGAAAGATACACATGACAGACAAACACCTCTATTTACTTATACAAACTTACAGATAGTTCCGTTATAAATTGGTTATAACAATTTCCATAGCCTGACTGACCCGACCTTCGATGCACCAGTGTGATCATTCTGTTGCATAATTGAGCCATTCCCAGTTATCTAATACATTCTGAACATTGTGAGCTTTGCATAAATTGTAGCTAATTGCTATTAATGATGACTTCAACCTACTAAAGCCCATTGTAATCCGCGAAGATACCGAATACCGTCCGCCTTATAACTTTTAGAAACAACGTTAAACGCTGCTGTTTTTAGGTTTAATGCGTGGTTAACACGAGGAGTCTGAACTAAAATCCAATTTTTAATAATCAATCCAATTCCCAAAAATTCATGCATTTTCTACCATTCTGTAGGTACCTATTTTCCATTCACAGGTCTGCTTAAAGAAATTTTTCACTTTTGTTTTATGTTTCATGTGTATGCATAAGTTGTTAAATAAATAAAATAAATACAACGATGACCATTTAACAAAGATAAATCGACCGTTAGTTTATCTTCTTTCCCTTTTCTGTGTTAGTTTACCTCTCCATAAAAAGTCTACCATTCATCTTCACAAAGCGCTCACTTGAAAGATAATTTGACACAACTATACACGGGCATAGCGACACTAATACCGTTTAAATGTCTGTACTATAACGAATTGCTACCAACAATCAACAACTTTATGTCAATGTAATAAGGCACGTCATAGCAAACGTTTGAGGCATGCTACTAGGGTTGCCAAATTTTTAAAAATTATTATGGTTTTTTAAAGATTAAATATAATACGAATATATATTATACTCGAAATAAATAGTATTTTACGAAGGTATCATGTAAGTAAAGCAGTTATTTATTAGTTTCAAAAAAATAGGTATATGTTTTAGTGGCTTAATTAAATTTTATTACTGTAAAATAAACTTACCTATTATAAGCGTGCTTTATAACATTAAATTTCTAATACGATTGAATTAAATAATGCATGCAATCCACCTACACTAAGTTAATTACTTCAGCTCGTTGGTATATTATCACTAGTAAAAATTTACTAGTAGGTATATCAATGCTTCAGCTCATAAACTCTACCGAAGTGGTGATAGAATATTATTACTGACGTTAAAAAGTTTGTAAATCATCTACTTGGAATAAAATATTTTTAATTATTTATTTTATTTTAAAATATTTTTAACCAAATTCATAAAGTGCAGGGGTTATACATAGAGCCGATCATTAATAAGACATACGGTTGGCAACCCTGCATAGAACCTTTTGTAGTATTTTGTATAACGGAACAAAAAGTTTAGTTAAATGTAGGTTGGAGCTTTCTTGTGCAATTATTATGTAATGCTTCAGCGGTAATAGAAGCGGAGAGTAATGTTAAGATTGTTGATAACTCTATTCTTTACTTAAATAACCTTTTATGTAAGCAAATATAGAACGTAACATAGCGGTCACAGTAACGACCTATTGATCAGAGGGTTCCAGGTTCATGCCCTGGCTAAGAAGACGTCTAAATTTCCGAAAAGGTTACCAACCACTGACGTAGATATAATCCATTATACTGACCGAATGTTGATTTGATCTTAAGACACCTTTATCATAACTTTAAAAAAACTCAGTTGCTCAGTTTATTCGTACGCACCTAACGCTCACATATGAGCATATGAGCCTATTGGATATTTAATTATCACATCGCCGCAACCCTTTTTATGTCCCACTGCTGGGCACGGTCTTCTCTCGACCCCCATCTTGAAATACCTTTATACCACTAACCTCTAACCTGACAGTGATTAATAACAAATTCGCCAACATTCGATTAAAAGCATTAAGAAATCTCCATCGGGCAGTGAAAATAGAAACTGCAGTCGATACGCAACGTTTGTTCGAGATGAGACATCGAGATTGCTTCGCTTCCTTCTGCACAAGGTAGAAAGCAACTTAGTCGGTGAATGGAATTTGAATTGCAGAATATGTAAGGATAGATAATGTAGCCGTTGAAAATTAACAAACGAAATTTAAAGACAATGGAAAAATTTAAAAAATTTTTTTTGGACATATACATAGTTTTTTTTTTTAATAATGTAGTTTACTACATTATTCACACACGCGCATAGAGTTCATCTGATAGTAAGCTGAATCCACACATACATGTATGTAACCAATTTCATATAAGTAGATCGGAATTATCCCTGAAACCAAAGACGCCTGTATTTTCACTCTCAGGACTAAGATACACTCTTCCAAAGAAACGCAAGTACTGCTTCACGCCAGAAGTAGACGTGGTAGTGATACATTTTACGTTAAACTAATACTGATCACACAGTGATGATTATATTAATACTGATCATATAATACTCGATACGCAACGTTTATTCGAGATGAGACAGAGATTGCTTCGCTTCCTTCTACACACGGTAGAAAGTAACTTAAAGTCTGTGGATGGAATTTGAACGAATTTGAATTTCGAATAAACGAGACATTATTCATCTTACATATTCTCCGTTAGATATAATATATTATCTAACATGGATAATGTCTCGTTTATTCGAAAGAAATTCAAAGTCAAACGAAAAATCACAAAATTGTAGTTGGACTAAAAAATATGTTTTAAAAGTTAAGTGTTGAAAGAGCGTAGAGTTCATCGAATAGTATTTGGTTTCTGTCATTCATTCAAATCTGTAACCCACTGAAGCAGACGACAGATGTGTTCACTCCAGGAGACTGAAATCCACCGCATCCACCGAAACGAAAATGCCTACCGCTTCACAATTGACGTTGGTGTAAAGGGGACTTTCGGGGCTGCGGGCGGCTATAGTGGAAGCTCGATCTGTCCATCCAGTGGCCCCGGGAGGGACGGCTATATGTGTGGTCGCATACCGCCGTGCACCTGATGGTACGGAGAGAGCAGCGCTCGCCCGAACTGACCCCGATGGGGCGACGCGCTCAGAGGACTCCGACTGGTGTTCTTTGCTGAGACCGCGGAGTCCTCTTCACAAGAATGAGGATTTCAGTGCGGTAAAAATTCTACATAATCCTCCGTCGCTCCCAGGGCGTCAAAAAAGGGACAGGAAATCATATCAGAAGTGATAATCTCCTCTTACCTATAAGTACCATCTCGTGCCAATAATAAAAATCATTTCAGACAGCCCGTCTCCTAGTTAAACTTGGCGATTGCGTTTACATTTTATAATACAAACAAGTAAAAAAACATCGACCTACTTAAAACAAAATCGATCTTTCACTTCTGCGACATCGGATCCATCTTGCATAATTCCGGTGAACCTAGATCCAATTCGTATACCAACAGATTATGGTCGTTGTTGTAACATTTTTGAGAGAGAAATTATTTTTTGTACGCAGTTAACCGCAACGGTGTTTTATGCTATGCGCCGTTAATTCCGCAATACATATTGTAATGGAAATTGTCTAAATTAACTTTCACTGGTACTGCATAATACTGGCATGGCATTAAAATGGGCAATAGCGTTCTAGTTATATGTATTAGTTAATTTTATGTGTGAATCAGAAACTATTAATGTGTTACTCGCCGATTCGCGCTGAAGCAGCGTGGTGAAGTATTTTCAAACTTGTGTTTTAGGCGGACCAATAAGAAGAATTGCGATCAAATATCTGATAGTGTACCTAATATAGGATACGTTATAAATGTGTTTCACAATAATTATATAAGAGCGTCTAAATATTTACAGAACCTTGTTTAAAAATACTCGTATGCTATATAATAAACGTAAGTAGGTATTTACCTCCATAACAACTATAATTACAATCGTACTTACCTAATAAGTATAGATATTTTAATAAACTCTAATCGATTTTTTTAAAATGTTTACTAAAAATATAGTTCTAAAGTTTTTTGTTCATTCATTCATAGCTAGTTGACGCGGCGAACTTCGTACCGCCACATTAACTATTTTAATTTATAATAATATTTAATTCATAATATATATGTATTTCATACAAACCTTCTCCTGAAAATGACAAATACATAAAAGAAAGATTTATCCAATTTGGTGCAGTCGTTTGTAAGTTATGAGCATACAAATATTTCGGGGATTCATTTTAACCGTCTTTAACGGTTCATTTTTAACGAACCATCAATAAAAATGACTCATCTATTTTTTTTTTATAAAATAATAATTGAAAAATAAGCTAAAAGCTCCAACAATATACAGATTAAATAGAATGTTACATTACCTTCCACACAAGGTGATCAGGCGGAATGGCTTCGTGACTTCAACGATCACTAACTATTCTTATGATCGCACGAATCCTGAATGCGCAATGGCTGAATGAAATTATTTATTTTGATTGCTCATTTGGTAACGTTTAATTTTATAGTATCCGCATTACATCACATAATTATGTGATACAAATATTACAGAATTATTATTACTGAAAAATTGTAAACAATTTTTTTATTACTTAGTAAACTTTCAAGTAAGATCCATTCATCTATGAGCCACTTGAGTTCCGCTTCTGGACACAAGCCTATACAATGTAGATCAGAGGTTCCCAAACTTTTTTCGTCTAACGCCCACTTTTAAAATCAATTATTTTGTAGCGCTACACCCATTTTTTTAAACTTAAAAACCTTAGTAACTATTACTCTCGTCTGGAATTTAATTAACCTATCTTTTTTCTTTTATGTTGTGAACATGCCGATTTGACAGTAAGTAGCCACTGCCCCCCATGGACGTCAGCACCTCTCAATTTTTCTGAGCCCCTAAGCGCCCCCCTCCAGGCCTCCAGCGCCCACAAAAGGACGTTATCGCCCACTTTGGGAAAGACTGATGTAAATTTTGCCAATAGTCACCGCGATTGCCATTCATGTTTGATGATCGCAGTGGGTTGATGTTACACAGGAAGACGATGCTGTCCATCTTCTAGATTTTGACCCTTATCCGTCATCTGCGAAGTCCACAGGAAGAGAGGAAGTCGTTTTATTCCAGACACCACGCAGCGTGCATGACAGTAAGAAGAAATAATTTATAGGTAACTAAGCAATAGTTACATTTGAATTACAAAAGTAGTAGCATTACTAAGCTAAGTGTTATTTATACTGTGGTATAAATCACGTTCTCTCACGTGCGGTTTAATCAAGCTCCTCACATACTTAATGTTTGGTTTCTGAAGACTTTCATTCTGCATTTAGTATGGTTGATTACGATATGACCTAAGCCAAGGGGGGCATGGCCAGAATCGAAACAATGAAGGTATGACTATAAATTCTTACTAATAAATAATGATCTATTATTATTCAAAATCATTATTACATTAAAACGTAAAAAAACAGAAACTGAATCAAATAGAATCTGTTTACCTACTGATTTGAATCTAGATATATTTTCTTTCACAATCGTCTTACAAAATAAAATTTACGATAAAAAGTAGGTAACTAATTAAAAAACGGTACAAAAACGAGTAAACAATTATGTAATGATAGTTGACGGCCAGTGAGCAGGTTGCCTTACGCGGCTGATCGGCGGTCACTGACACTGATGCACCGATGCAAGGAAGTAAAGTCGCGTACACATAGCGTATTGCAAATTTAAGAAATTAAATTAAATGAAGCTCAGATAAATAAAGTAGGTAGATATATCATTCCCAACAAAAAATTGACGCCATTTTTAAAATGGTCGGGCTATAAAAGTGATTATGTGAGGCTAAATATACAAAGGTGCCGACATGAAACCACGCTAGTTTTGTGTAAGTGTGTGCGTATAAATACATGAAAGTAGAGTGGTTTTTTTGGCTTCACTCAAATACAAGGCAGTGAGTAATCTACCTACTTTATTTATCTGAGAAATGAAGTAACACTTTTTACACTTACCTATAGAAGACATACGTCGGTCTTTTGATTTGTTAAGAAAAAATATGTAAATGATAAATTAGAAGTGAATTCGTAGAATAAATATTGGAGTCCTTACTTAGGTCATTGGTTAATAGTATGGGAGTCATAACTGGGTCAGTCGTTAATAGAATCAAAGTTATAATTTCGATTTTAATAGAATCGAAATTATCGACAGCAGCAAAAGATGCTTAATTACAGAAATTAAAACGCGTCAAGTTCGTGTCTTTGCACACACAATCTTTTAAATTTGGCCACATCAGCATTAGCTTTTGGAAAAATATAGGCAAGTATTCTGGAACCACAATCAAAGGTGCTCAAACCCACTCAGGAGAGCCCACCACACCTTTGTCTGCCTAATTACGACCAACGGGTTAGTGACCAACTCGTGTCAAATATTTTCAAACCGCCCAAAAGGCCTCCGACAAGGTTTAATGATTGCTATCCGACGATAACAATCGGGACTGACAGCTTAACGTATCCACCGAAGCAAGGAAACGCACATGAATTTTTTACCACTAGCGGTCACCCATCCATCTACTGACCGCGTCCGACGTTGCTTAACTTTGTAGGTCGGTTAAGATCTACGCAATCCGCAGCGCTATGCGCGCTTCAATACTTCTATAATAATTAAAACACAGTTTATTTTGTTACAAATTGTACCAACGTAGATGTTTGTATCTGTTTCAGATTGAAAACACCGAAGGAAATTATAAAGGCGCTTCTTTCTCCATCTGCACTGAAACCGTTCACAATCCTTGCTTTATATTTCTTCATATACCAGTGGTGCGGTGTCAACATCGTCACATTTTATGCTGTTGAAGTGTTTGAGGTAATTATTTTTTTTTAATATTGTCGACTTGATTCTTGCCTTGCTTGTTATAGAAGTAGCAAACAAGCTTGCAGTCCATCTGATGGTAAATGACAATTGCCGCTAATGGACATCTAAAATCAGCCTCGGATATTAGACTCTATGCTATGACTCTCTACGATACGATTTCAATACGCGAAAACGCCACGACGTGGAGCATGAAGAAAAAAAAAAGTGGGGAGGGGGGTAACTCCCCCCCAACTCCCTCCCCTTTAGTGTCTAAATATAAAGTGTCTAAATACAAAGTTTCACTGTTACAGCTTTAAAAATGACGAATTTCCCCT
>DWPV01005437.1:0-12466 GCA_018251915.1 Urbanus proteus proteus
TTCAGACCAGAACACAGCAGTGCTTAACACTGCTGTTATAAGGCAGAAATAGGTGTGGCGGTGGTGCCACCGGAGTTGAACTTAAAAGAAAGTTCTTTTAATTTATCTTATTTTTGTTTATTTCAAACGTAGTATAATTTTTGAAATATTTATGTTCTCTTTCAATACAAGTGGCTATGGTGTAAGAACATTATAAGGCTATGATCTAAGAAAGGAGAAAAAAGGATGCTGTAATCAATAGGTACTTATACGTCTTGTATAAGTACCTATGTTTCTCTTACCAAACTCTTACAGCAGAGCTTAACACTAATGATATTAAGCAGAAATAGGTGTGGTGCCGCGGCTGGATTTGTAACTCTAGAAATGGTATCTACCAATTTTTCTAGCTCTATAATAGTGAAATAACTGTTTTATATTAGGTGTCTATTTTGTTGCTTTGTCAATATTTTACCCATGTTCGCGCCATTGTTCGACTTTGTTGCATTAAATGACGTAAATTTTGTGTAAAGGCAAGTACCTAATCACGTAATACCAGTTATGATGTCGTATAAAAATTTATGGCAAAAACTGGCAACACTTTTACGTAGCGTAGTACGTATTTGAATACGCCTTTAAGGCATATGAAGACAAAAAGTAAATCAATGAAAAACATCTTGTATCTCTAATTTACTTCACACTAGCTGAACCCCGTGTTTCACCCGCGTTTAAAAAGTAAAAAAAATACATATTTGAACATAAATGTCATCCCACTCTCCCGCGACGGCGCGCGCATGCACGTGGAGCGCGCGCTAATGGATTTTTCAAAAATTTAAGTAGTCTATGTTACGCCTTGGACCTTCAGCTATTCTCCAGTGAAAGTCCCGTCAAAATCCGTCCAGCCGTTTAGAAGATAGCTCAGCCAAACAGACAAAAAATTTTTTAATTGCATTTTCGTTATAGGTATCGTGTGTACTTTCATATGCATTGAGTAAAAAAAAAAATTTGAAATCACAAACAGACACTTCAATTTTATTTATTTGTATGGAAGAAAGCTTCATACTATAAAATTAGGAAATTGGATAAATTAACTAGGTATTTCATTACAGATTATTAAGCCTTGTAAGTACTTAATAATTTATCTAGACGTTTAATTTCTTTGCATGCAGAATAATAATAAGTATGGAACCATATTTTTTTTTTCTTAAAACTCTGGAGATAAGAAAGATCCTAGAAGCATAGTAATAGGGCAACGTTTTTACCCTTTGGATACCATAAAAGTTACTTTGACTAGGAACTCATCAGATAAGGAAGACAATAAGGCTATAGTATCACATCAAACAAACAGACAAAGTAAATTATATACATCAATGTACAAACTAACACAGCTCACGGCTCGACTTGCGGTTCCAGCTAAGATAATAACTTTCGCAATAAGCGAAGTTCAGCTGCAACTTCCCTTTATATCGCTTAGGGTTGCTCTTACCACCCTTACTAAAATCCTGTTAATTATCTGTATTATAGAAAAATAATAAAAAAGTAAAGGGATATGGCTTACAAAATGAACAAATAGGTCAGCTAAAAAAAGTTTTCTTAAAAAAATCTTGAGAAAAAATCTTAAAAAAAAACTTTCAAAAAAATCCTGTCATTTACTTGTAATATCGAATCGGTCGTCAAAAAAAATGAGCTATTCAGATCTATTTAAAGTTGGTACTATATTTTTTAGTTTTTGAAAAAAAAATTTTTTTGACAACCCTAATAGTACCCGGTAAATGAGACTGCGAATGCTAAAGAAACAGATTATAAAGTTTTTCGCGAAGTCAGAAGAGCAAGATAATATTGAAAATCAAGTTTTAGCGAAGTTTTTTTTCACGGGCTTTCGCGTTCTCGTATATTTTTTTAATTTAATTTCACCTCAGATCAAAAATAAAGACAATGTCCTGGAAATCAAAAATCTTTTATCAGAGATACCTTAATGAATTATTTTTAAATGTCAACGCTTATCTTGGCCTAGAGTCAGTTAATGATGTCCACGGCGGCCATTGACTTCACAATTACCATCAGGTGGACTACATGCCCGTAGGTATACTGCTCAGCTGCAGCTGGTTAGTTCTCGAAGGTAACAACATCAGTGGCAGATCTCAGGTAGGATTCTAATCATATATGAGGTTGATCTTAGATAACCTTGAGCGGCAGTGGTCACTTACTTGGGTGGACTACATCCTCATTTGCTTCTTCACTATCAATACATAAAATAAAACAAAGTCGCTTTCCGCTGTCTGTCCTTGTGTATACTTAGATCTATAAAACCACGCAACGGATTTTGATGCGGTTTTTTAAATAGATAGAGTGTTTCAAGAGAAAGGTTTATATGTATAATAACATCCATTATATAATAGAGAAGCGTGCGCTAGGCTAGTCTATAAAAAAAGAAACTTAGGGACTTAAAAAATTTCTTTGCTACTTAGATCTATCCGTCACGCGACTTATTTCAGAAATTATAAGACCTAAAACTAACTTCTCAAATCTAAAAAATCGATACATAGCGAAATAACGTTTCACCATCAAGTTCTTCGATAGCCTAACATTGTCTATTCTAGTGCATATATCTACCTAACTATATTATTTTATAACTAAACCGAACAGTTCATAGTGTCTCTACGGGACCATAAAATTACCAACGGTGATATATCTCCACTTCATACCGCCCGGGGGCATAGACTGATGGGTTGAATTTATGCCCATTAGATGTTTAACTCGTTTGGGGTTTGTTTAATCATAGCCTACACTAGCTTATCCCCGTGGTTTCACCCGCGGTTCCACCAGCGTTTGAAAAATAAATCAATAAACATGTCGCGAGACCAAACAAAATAAATGTATCGCACGGGAACCGCACATTTTCTCCGGATAAAAAGCAGCCTATATATTATTCCAGACTAATGTCTACGTCTGCACCAAATTTCATCCAGATCCATTCAGCCGTTCTTAAGTTATACAGTAACAAACATCCATCCATCCATCCATCGTCACAAACTTTCAGCGTTATAATATTAGTAAGAAGTAGGATTAGAGATACCCGTGACGGCAGCTGAATGCGCGTTACGTGCGCGCTAGTTGTTATTTTTTTCAAAAATTGAAGTAGCCTAAATTACGTCTTTGACCTACAGTTATCTTCCTATGAAAGTCCCGACAAAATCGGTCCAACCGTTTAGAAGATTACTTCAGCCAAACAGACAGATAAACAACAATTCGTCTGTTACAAGCACTGAATATAATTTGAAGATAATAGAACGCTCGGTTCGAATTCGGGGAACCGGGGAAAAATTGGGGGTGTAAAAAACATATTTTCCGCCATCTTGGTCCATCCGCCATAATGAATTTGTAATGGAATGACGTTAGTAATGTATAATTACTTTTTTATTTGAAATATTTTATGATTTCAAATTAGGTAATAGTAAGTAACAATAATAATAAGTAATAGTATTTAATAAATAAAACATATTTTTCAAATTATTCATAAATAATTTATTTTTTAAAATAAAGCAATTAAAACTTAGACATATTCAAAAACTATTTTACTTGACATAAACTGAACTAATGGGCGCTAGTGAGGAATGATATACACAAAATTAAACATAATCACCATATGTATAAAACTAAATTTGACACTTTCCTATTACGCCTCAAGAACATTTTAAATTAAGAATACTAAGTTACAATACTCTCTAATGTGTACATATTAACAATAATTAGTGAAAGCTGTCCAGCTAATTATATTAAAATAGACAAATTAAACAAATGTTTTTTTTTCTTATTGACTCTAACTATGCACAATTTAGATATGTTGTCTGTGGTCTCGGTAGTTTCTATTTGACATGGTGAAACGGCAATTTCTTGCATAAATGACAACATAAATACGTCACAATCGTTTCATTCTCCCTATTACTAGATTTTGCTGTTCTTGATAAGCAGAAAATGTGTGTAAGTTTTTTGCACTGAGCACAAAAATAATCAGTAAACATTGTCCCTTTGCAATAAGAGCAAAACTTCTTTCCTGTAACCTTTTCGATTTTCTCCATTTGTGGAGTGTTTAGTGTGAAATATAAGTCCTCTGATAGAGTAGCTTCAGTTTGTGAATTGTTTGCTGTTTGTGGATCGTTTTGGTTCGAAGTATTGGCGATAATCGTTTCTTCAATAGATATTTCATGTTTTAAAATCAAATTGTCAATCAAATTTGACGGAACCTTTTTATTCGACGTTCCTGGTTCAGAACTTGGACAGTTATCTATGTTTGAATCCATTGTATCCATATTTTCATCAATTTCTTCATCTTCCGACCGCACTTCTACTGCTTGATTCGTAATGTAAGCGTCATCAAAGCTATGTTTTTTTGATATCTTTAGTTTCTTTTTATTGGTAACTGAAAGTAGTTGATTTAAGGGGCTTACATTAGGTAGACGTCTGTGCAGTACATCAGAATGTATATCGTTATTATTATAGTTATGTTGTATTAATCGACTAATGGTTGACCAGTTAGCGCCACCAGTTTCGCACTGACTCACAATATATTCCATTAAAACAGAACATTCTACATTATTTGACTGGATTTCATGTATTGGTATTTTGTATCGAAAGCCTGCCAGGCCTAAGATTGATAAAGCTTTATTTAACAGCCGAGTATGCATTGTATGTATGGCTAATGGAGGTCCAAAGTCAAGAAATATTTTAAACAACTCAATGGATAGCTCATTTACATCTATTTTCATTAAGGGTCTAATTAGCTTAAATGTTGTTGCTTTGTCCATATAAAATAGAATATACTTGCAGTCACAATCTTCATAAGGCATTGTTTGTATTTCCAAGGTAACGCTCTGGTTAAATTTAGTGGGTTCCGTGTGCAAAACTTTACCCTTACAGACATTACAATTTAGTAAGAATAATTTTAGACAAGTGTCATAGACGAGGTATCTGCCCATCAAGATATCCTTTATTGTAGAGAAATCACCGTGATCGGTTCTCATGTGAGCATCTAAGAATATATCAAAACTCTCTTCAAACGGGAGAACTTCAATAGTAGAACCAGTCAGAATTAGTTTCTCGTCGCCATCTTCTATTACTATTTGATATTTCGTGAGTATATCAGCGTTAAAATCGTATGCCAAAGTACCAATAGGCACGTTGTTGTTTTTTATACAGGAGATAATACAATTCCGCGCATCTATCGTCCACGGACCGGTTATGCAACATGTCTTCCTAAACGCAATCGAACATAGTTCAAAATACGTCTTACGAACGGATTCATAATCGAATTCTTCATTCCCCATGTTCACGGATTCGTCAACCATTTCGCGTCGTAGTAGTAACACTGATTAGTGAATAAAGAATCAAAATAGCGCGTACAGAAAGACATTCGGCGCGCGACTGACAGTAGAATAAAATGAGAGAGGACGCCGTCGCAAAGCGGCAACGCCGCGAACTACTACGGTGCAAGACAGAGACGCACTTAGTATAACACACCTAGCCAGAGCGAGATACAATACCAGTACCCAGTGAAACGACGCGCGCTATTATCCATTGTACATTTCTGGGAATTGTAAAAACATGTTATTGACTCTCCATTGAAACACGCAATGGATAATATTCTAAAGTAATTCATGACAATAAAGTACAATGTTAGATAACATTGTCGATTATTATTACTCTGTGTTATAAAATCTAAATGTATCAATAATGGTTAATAATATTATGATTACTTGAATAAACCACATCTAAAATACTATTTCATCAAGAACTTAGTAAGTAGGTAAGTATTATTAATTTACAATTTTACATTTAGGTAGGCACAAATTAAACACTACAATTTTGTTTTTAACCGACTTCCCAAAGGAAGAGAGGTTATCTATTCGACGCGTATATATATATTTTTTTTGACATGCTTACAATTCTCAATATGTTTATGAAAATCATAATAACTACGGAAAAATATAATAAACATACATACTTAAACACTTTTAATACGATAATATCTAGTTTAATTTAAAATAACGTTATTGAGAGTGCTAAAAGCTAATAAATACGCTATGATTCTTATGAATGAACTATAAATAGCGTAAGAAAGGGATAGCGATATGCGCCGAGTTGACAAACGAAAGAGTAAGCAAATACTACTACATAGTAGGGATTTTTTAGATGTGAACTTTCGGATATGGATATGGGAAAAAAAATGATTACGGATATGTAATTATTTGGATTATAGTTTCGGTTACGGATATATGATTTTAAAAGAATATGAAAGGAAAACTAGTGTAGAATAAAGTAATAATGTACATTATTTGCAATTAAAGAACATACACGATTACTATGTTGGTTCGGCTAGGTGAAAATCTTATTTTATTTATGATATTTAAACTCCCTACCCCTATACGAAATTCAGTTTCAGTTTCAGATAGTTATTTTATTTCGGATATCCGAGAGTTTCGGTTACGGTTACAGAGCTCCATAACATCCCTACTACATAGTACCAGGTAAACAGACCTCAGTAGGTATTATTAATTTGTCACCGTACGCTTATATCGCTATTTCATTTAATGTCGTGAGTGAGAAGGAGACAACAATACGAATGCATTCTTCGGTACGGTTATCTTCGCGCTAATAATAGTATCATGCAAAATGTTATTGAATTTTTGTTACGTAGGTAGGTATTTATAAATTTGTCTATTATAAAATTATCATTAGTAAAAACCCTTTTCTTTTCAATTAAGCAAGATCAGATGGCTCCGTGGCGGCGCGTTTGCCGGTCTGACACATGGGTCCCGGGTTCGATCTCCGCCAAACAGATTATCAGAATGGTCTGGGCGTTTATGTATTAGTGTATGTGTGTGTCCATGGTATCCCCGTCACAGTAGAAAATCCTTCTGTAGGGATATGAGCGTAGAAAACGTTGCCTACTTAATTATTGTTATTTCTTTAAATATTGTTTACCTTGCGAAATGGAAGTGAAAGTAGATTAAATTATTACTTTCTTTCAAAAAATATTATGTAAAGAATATATCTACTTTAAATAAAATATGTAGGTATCTATCTATCAATACAAATAAATAAAATTGAAGTGTCTGTTCGTGACTCAGATAAATAAAATTTACTTATCTGAGACAGACGGTACGGTACGGTCTATCTGTCTGTCTGTTTGGCTGAGGTAATCTTAACGGCTGGAACGATTTTGACAAGACTTTCACTGGAAGATAGCTGAAGGTCTAAGGCGTAACAGAGGCTGCATTAATTTAAAAAAATCCTTTAACTAGCGCTTCACGCGCAAGTGCGCGCTCTCGTGGGAGAGCCGCGTGACGTTTATGTTTATATGTATTCTATTTTACTTTTTTAACGCGGTTGAAACCGAAGGGTTCAGCTAGTTTTAAATAAAATATGCAACCAATAAAATCAAAATTTCCATTTTGATTAATGAATTCCAAAAGTTTGTGACAGTGACGTCTCTTAATTCCAATAATTAACAGTCTACTTGGCATATGCGATGGACTAACTCTGAAAGGCACGTTCCCAGTAGTGGGATAGCAAAAATAGCAATATTCCTTAATGTAGTAATCACCCAATACACAGCAAATCAGCCTCTTAATACCGAGTCCGAGGTTCGAATCCCGCACGCAACTCTGAGTCTTCGAAGCTATCTCTGTATTAGAAAGTAGGTAGTTATGATTTTCTTTTACATTGAAGGATCGAACTCGGACCCCATTACGTAACTGACCGGTATGGTAACCTCTCCGTCATCATCGTCGTCAACCCATTATCGTCCCACTGCTGGGCACGGGTCTCCCTTCACTATGAGAGGGATTTAGGCTTTACACTATGAGAGGAATTGGTTGACTTCACACACCTTTGAAAACTTTTTAGAAACTCAAGTATGCAGATTTCTTCACGATGTTTTCCTTTACCGTTAAAGCAAGTGATAATTAATCTCTAACACGCACATAAATCAGAGGCGCGTGCCAGGGATTTGAACTTTGGACCTCCCGATTGAGAGGCCAAGTTTCAACCTATTAGGCTATCACTGCTTACCCTTTCCGCCATGCCAGTCGTTAAATGTAAACATTTATTTTACGTTAAGATAAGCCTACAAAATACAAAATAACTATCGTAGATACAACCGGAGATAGAATACGTCGAGACAATTTAAATTGTATCAAACTGAATCAGCTCTGACATTTTTACAACGCCTCTTGCGTCTCTCCTATAACAGCGAATCTGTCGTGTTGTGATTGGTTGGGATGTTATGGATATGTCTGCCAACATTTCCGTACCGAGCGTGAATACGTTGTTAAGTCGACTTGCATGTTTTTTTTTTCTATATTAGGCCTGTTCAAATACAGTATATTTATTAAATATGCTTATGTTATCCCGAAATTTCAATTAAAATAATAATAATATTGCAATTAAAAAGTATTTAAAAAGATAAAACAACGATTTACAGATAAAACTCAAAGTTTACAATGGCTGCCCTGAAAATTACCATTTTCGACTTATCAACTTATTCACGCCTGGTATAGAATTTATGGTTCGACTACCACCACCGTACCACAGTTTGAGGGGTACTTGTCTGTCTTCATGGGTATAGCATGGGGTAGCATCGCATCTGTGGTTGATCTCAAGTAGGACTCTAATTTTATTACATCAGGGTCTATATGTGGATCTCCGGTGTCTCTCCAGTGACCACTTACCAGTCGGTGGACTACATGTTCGTTTGCTGCTTTTTTAATTTAAAAATACACATAAATGAAGTAACCAATATCAACTGAAAAATTAACTGTGATGGTGATCTAAACATCATTAAGGTATCTGTCTGGCCGGATATCAAACCTGGAACCTTTAGTAAGGTGACCACTTCGCCACTGAATCGTCGAATTCCTTTATTTATATACTGGGATATCCACATTACGTTTACCCAGACCTTTATTTCCGCTTGTTTCGCGAGAGACAGTTGGAAATTGAAAAGAAAACCGAGCGAACTCCACGATATCGTACTTGTAAACCATGAATATTTTGATTGCAAATGTTTGTGCCAAAGTTGGTACCGAACATTGTTCAAGGACTTAGTTCAGACTCCAATTTGTTAGTTATTAGAAGACGATGAATATTTGATAACATGCATGCAAATGAGCATGCAGCCTAGTTGGTAAGTGGACACTGCCACCCATTGACATCCTGTAGCAAACGAGTGTGCAGTCTACTTGGGCCTGGGCACTGCCGCCCATGGACATCCTGTAATCAAACAGGATCAGAGATTTACCTAAGCTTAAGTACAAATACATAAACCTAAACCTGAGGATCATGTTAGAACGCGTCGGATAAATATGTCTCCCTTACCATGCTTTTGAAAACTAAATACCTACATAAGTAGTTAATAGTGTTATTAACAAAATGAGCTATAGAAACCCAAACAATCTTATCAATTCTAGCAGTTATTAGCAATTCCCTAATCTTATCTAAGACACTATTACAATCTAGTTCAATCTACAATCGCAAATACAGGAAGAAAATTCCTTTACCTTTAAAACTGCTGTCGACGGTACCAGGAGGACAGAAGTTTGAACAGATAAGCCGAGGTGATACAATGCATGTCAAGAACAAGCATACCACATTGTGTTTCAAGCTATTGTCCAAAACGTGTCTTATTAAATTGTTTTATTGTGTGCGATGAACGAATAACGAGAGACTTTTCTTGTCGAAGGAGTTTTTAGAGATGTCCAGATGAAAGAACCCGCACTTGGTAAATCCTGATACGCATGGCGGAGCGGTCACTGTACCCGACTGACTCACTATGGGTTCCGGATACGATTCCTGGCCAGACAGATATGAACATGATGATGATTACAATTTTAATTAATTACAATCAATCACTATAGGTATAGGTTTGTCATATTATTAGCTGATCCCGGGCTTTCACTCGCGTTTAAAAAGTAAAAAGGACTACATATTTAAACATAACTGAAATCCTGAAAAGAAATATTCTTTATTAAATTAAATTCTCTTCTATTACCTACCATCTCACGTCAATGAAGATTTTTGTTTGTTCTTGTATATTTATCGCTATAGGTTTAAAGTCCGATATGAAACAGGTTCCTTGTGAACTACAACAAAATACGACATAAGCAATAATGGCTGGATTTTAGGTATAAGATTTCACACTCCACCTCCAGAGTTGATTATAGTCCAAGGGTGGTCACTTACCATCAGGACTTCATGTTCGTTTGATACTTTGAATCTATAAAAAATATCAAATGCAAATAAAAGTATACACGATACCTATAACAAAAATGCAATTAGAATTTTATTGCCTTTCTGTCTCTTTGTTTTCGTAATCTTTAAACGACTGGGCCGATTTTGACGGGACTTTCACTGGAAGATAGCTGAAAGTGTAAGGCGTAACTTAGGTCACTTTAATTTTGGTAATAAGCACTAACGCACGCACCACGTATTGCAGTCGCGGGATAGCGGGGTGTTATCTATGTTTAAATATGTATATCTTTTTACTTTTTAACGCAGATAAAACCGCGGCGATCAGAAGTAATAATCCTAAATTATTATAAATGCGAATGTCCGTTTATTTGTTTGTTTGTTTTTAACGCCTTCACGCTTCAACTACCCAACCGATCGTTATGAAATTGCACACACATTGCCAGGGGTCCGGCAAAGGTCATAGAGTACCTTTCATCCCGAAAACTACTCTCGAGGGATAGAAAAGTAACTCTTATACCTACCATGTACCTACTTTTATACATACGGCCTCTATGTGTGTATGTACATGAGCGCGAATGCGCTGCGGGTAAATACTAGTAATGATAATAAATCTACAACATTTAAACTTCTTGCCAGTTTTCAACATAAGGCCAATAAATGCAAATATCTCAGCGAATTTGAATCTCCAGGTTTAAAATCGCAACGTCTAATAAATGCCATTTTACGTCGTCTGCGAGTACACCGCTGGCCAATTAACTTGGGACAATATAAAAATGTTTTCATTCCATTACCGAAGTAGAGATTTTTACGATGAAAGCTTTTTATGCGAAATTGGTGATATTTTAAGATTCCCTGCTGTTTACATTAGAGCTATTGTTATTGTAAAAATTTCTACTGTTAGAGAAAATTACGTTTATAACGATGTAAGGAAGATTTTTTGCTTTAAGTAATTAACTAATAACAATTAAGGGAATTAATTTCCTTAAAATAGTGGAAATAACACTTGGTTTATTGTTAAATAATATGTTTTATTTAATCAGAGTTTTATGGATATTCCTTTAGCTTGAACCAACTCTAGTATTCTTTACAGTTTGCACCACTCAAATAAATGAAAACTAACTGCTTGTTACCGCCAACTAATTGAGCTAAAATGCATACACGTTTGGTTTAGATGATAAAATAATAATATGACGACTGCAGGAAAAGTTTAGTGATGTCATTCTTAATTCACGACCAAAGATAGCAGACCTATTTTTATAGTTACAATCTCAGATAAATAAAGTAGGTAGGTCTATCATTCCTAACAAAAAAATTACGCCATTTTAAAAATGGTCGGGCTATAAAAGTGATTATGTGAGGGTAAATATACAAAGGTGCTGATATGAAACCACGCTAGTTTTGTGTGTGTGTGCGTATTCATAATACATGAAAGTAGCGTGGTTTTTTGGCTTCACTCAAATACAAGGTGAGTAATCTACCTATTTTATTTATCTGAGGTTACAATTATTATGCTTTCAAATAACTGCATGTAAAGTATTTCTGAGAAGATATACGAAAATATATATTTATTAAACTTCTTTTAATAAAAATATTATTTAGAGCATTATATTTTTTTGGTCACGAGTTACATACGTATACAATAAATGTCAAGTACAGAGCCTCGATCGCAACCTACAAGCATCTCGAGCCCTATTTATTAGTCTGCAATTCTATTAATGTCGTCTACTGAAACCCAGTCATTGCCTCAATCGTCTCCTAAAGTAAATTCCTGACGATTCCTTCAAAACAAGGAAATTGAAGTTTTCTAACTTCTGCTTCAGATTTGGGTTGTGGAGTAAAATTCAGTGGTTTTAATTAAGTTCTGAAAAGTTCCTAATGAAAAATTATCTTGGTTGAATAACCCATTTTTTTGTTTTCTGACAACTGAGACTTCGGCCGCGACTTCGTTCGCATAAATTTAAGCCGTTAATTGAGTGTAGTCGCATTATTATGACCAGTTAAATAGTAATGGATTCAAATCATCAATCACTTTCCGTTTAATTAAATTAGAAGGTGGTTGAACTCTTTGTGGTTCGACTTCGGCGGCGCCACCGCCACACCTATTTCTGCCTTATAACACACTAGTACTTACCCGCTGCTTCGCTCGCACTCATGTACAATCACAGAAAGAGGCCGTAGGTATAAAAGTAGGTTGTCCCTGTAGTCCCGGGACCAGAATAGGGCTACGGTATCCCCTGCCTGT
>DWPV01005438.1:0-12465 GCA_018251915.1 Urbanus proteus proteus
AACGGCAAAAACCGTCCTTTATAATATCAGTTAGTAATATTAGTAGATTTTTCCACAAATATTTTTTAGTATAACGTTTGATTCCTGAATCAATTCAAAATCAGTTGAAAACAATTTAATTTGTTTTAGACATATCATAATTGGTACACATACTTTATGATCAACTGATATAAAAAATCTAAAAAAACGCTTTACAAATAAATTCATTACGTATGGTGTGGAAGCTCAGATAATTAAAGTAGGTAGATTTATCATCCCTAAGAAAAAAATGAAGCCATTTTTAAAATGGTCGAGTTATAAAAGTGATTATGTGAGCGTAAATAAACAAGAAACTATGCTAGTTTTGTATAAGTGTGTGCGTATAAATACATTAAAATAGCGTTGTTTTTTGGCTTCACTCAAATACAAGGCGGTGAGTAATCTACCTATTTTATTTATCTGAGTGTGAAAATAACAATATAATTGTCACGAATTGTATCGTTACAAAGTAGCACTGATATTGATATAATATTCGTTTAATAACATTATAACCGATCCGATAATAACAGTTATAAAAAACCGTCGTCATACGAGTATACCGTTAATATTTTTGCCTAATATCTGCTACAAGTTAATATTTACCGATACATCATCCGCGTTAATCGTTTTCGGCCCCAGTTGCTGCAATATCCGGTTCAATTGTCCGCGGTTGCGTTTTCAGAACGTTTTATGGGCTATTAAATACGATGTATTTGTCATTTACTTGTTCCTTTTATGAAATTTTGATAGTAAATGCGCATGAGAGCAGTGATAGCCTAATCTTCAAACTTGGCCTCTTTATCGCGAAGTCCGAGGTCCTAAATCCCAGACACGCATCTCTGATTTATGTGCGTATTAGAGATTAATTATAACTTTCTTTAATGGTGAAGGAAAACAACGTGAGGAAACCTGCATACCTAAGAGTCCCTAAAAAGTTCTCTAAGGTGTGTGAAGTCTACTAATTCGCACTTGGCCAGCGCGGTGGACTAAGGCCTAAATCCCTCTCATAGTGAGGAGAGACCCGTGCCCAGCAGTGAAACGATAATGGGTTGACGATGATGATGATAATAAAATGAGCATGTACTTTAGGGGTATATGATATACATACACATATGATCAGTGCTAGTGATGGAAATTTGTAACTTACTCCATATAAGATTATTCTTACGTAAGGTCGGTCACACATACCTTGTTAGCCCTTAAAATAAGTTCGAATGTTTTGCTCGAACCCTTCAGAACACAGCAGCATTTAAACTGTTGTTATAAAGCAGAAATAGGTGTGGCAATGTGACCGCCGGAATCGAAACACAACCGGATCCATCTTCTTTAATTACTGTTGTTAAAAGACAGTAATAGATATGGCGGTAGTGTAGTAGTGCGGTGTTTATAAATATCCATAATACATTACATTACTTAATTATTACATCAATCTCATTTCTTTCAGTTTAATGACTAGTAATAACCACTTAATGTAAATGCTTACAAAAATTTGCAACATTGTGAAGCTGTTTTCGCCTAAAAGCAGCTACAAAAACCTCATAATGCCAATACATCATCCGTAACTGCTGCTTGTAGCCTCAGTTGCGGTTATAACCGGTTCCATTCTCCACGGTTTGCGTTTTGAGAACGGTTTATGGGCTATTAAGTAAACCGATTAACGATAACTAGTGTTTACCCGTGGCTTTTTATACGCTACGTAATACGCTACGTATGTAGTTAGGATTATATTACTTAGGTAAAATGCAAAAACAATTTACAGTGCAATAGTAACCTAACCTAACCGATTAACATATACTAGTTTTACGCGGGCTTCCTACGCGCTACGTAAGAATATAGTAGTTAGGATTATATTACTTAGGTAAACTGCAAACACAATATATTCATATTAATAGACCGTAGGTATAAAAGTAGGTTTTTGTAAGTTATACAAGCAAATAAATAGACAAACTCACATTCGCATTTATAATATTACTTAATGTAGATACTTATGAAAATTTGCAACATAGTGAACAACATTTGAAGCTATTTTTGGCTAAAAGCAGCTACAAGAACCTAATAATACCAATACATCATTCGTAACGACTGCTTGTAGCCAGTTGCGGTTATAACCGGTTCCATTCGCCACGGTTGCGTTTTCAGAACGGTTTATTAGCTATTAAGTTAACTGTTCAACGTATATGTCATTGCTTAGGAATTTTTAAGACGGTTGGTAATTAAAACTGTTTTGAAGATGTGAAACTATTTTACTGACGGATTCATTATAATTATACGTAAGAAACTGATGAGCTACTATGTAACAGTATAGTATAGTAGCTATACAGTTAAATAACTCCTATACGACGATCCGAGTGCCGTAGCGGTCACCAAGAAGGTCTTGAACGCCACGGGTTTCGGGTTCGATCTCCGGCCAGACACACTTATGAATATCTTGATGAGTTTACTTATCTGTTATGAATCTGGGTGTATGTGTATCCATGACATCTACGACCCAGGAGATCTTAATATAGAGTATCCTAGTATATCCTAAGCTATAAAAGTAAAAAGCGTTAGAAATTCCTAATATAGAGCTATGAGTCTTAAAAGCGTAATAATTATGTATTTTTCATTTCAAAAATGTAACCAAGCCCAATAAAAGCTTAAGCTTGGCTTACATGTTTCACATAATGAAGCGAATAGCTTAAAACTCAGCGTTATTTTCACTTGCTGTAAATGAGTTTGTGCTGTTTAAACCATTTAACCTGGATACTGTGCATGAACTTTGGCGCAAAAGGGCAGGTAATGCAACAAAGTTAAATGGAAAATAGTTAACTGCTCTATTACCCAGGAAAATTACGAAAATGTTTACATTCAGACTGAAACGTCTGTATGGTAGCTAGGGTGATCGCCTGAAGGAAAGAAAACTGAGACCCTATTAATGAATATCTGCTGTTTGTCTGTGTGTCTGTCCATCTGTCACAAGACGTATTATGGCATTCTTTAGGAGTATATCTTTTAAGATTCAAGAGATCTTAAAAGTTAAATGGAAAATAGTTAACTGTTTTTTTACCCAGGAAAATTTGGAAATTATTAACATACAGAACGGCTGTATGATAGCTCGTTCTGTATGTTAATAATAATAGGGTTCCGTATGTTTTTTTTATATAATTGAAGTAGCAAACGAGCATGCAGTCCACCTGATGGTAAGTGGCAACAGCCGCCAATGGACATCTGTAATCAACTCTATATAAGATCAAGGTCCTACCTGAAGTTAACTACAGATGCGTTGCTACCTCTGAAGACTGAGCTGGAGCGCCTCGGATAAGTATATCTCCCTAACCACACCCTTCAGACCAGAACACAGCAGTGCTGATATAGGCAGAAATAGATGTGGCGGTGGTGCCGACGGAGCCGAACTACATAGAATTCTACTTCCTTCAATAGGGTAGTGAAGGGTAAAACAGGATTTAATTACTAAGATTCCGCTGCCTTTGTCTGTGATAGATCTATTTATCTTAATAGATAAAGTTTTGCTTCTTTCTTTTTTCTTTTACTTTTTAAATAGGTTAGGCGGTTATTCCATCGTCATAACCAAAGTTTAACTAACTCACAAATTATGTTCCACACTGATATTCTCATAAAGTATTTAATTTGCGTATATTTTCACGAAGCTGGTTCCTGGAATCGTTTATTTAATTTTTCTAACACAATTTACGTATCATTCCAGGCGAACCCGTTATAATGATTGTAAAAACAAACATGTTTTCAGTTTTAACGAGATAAAAGCGAAAAACAGGTCTGTATATGAAAATAAAATTATGTTAACGTGATATAATTACGTTTTATTGTACGTGAAAATAGCATGAAAATTATTTTTATACTTGGTTATAGCTGTGTTAAGAGATAATGTATTCTGGTTTAAGGTAAGGTAAGGTTAGGTTAGGTAAGACATTTTTTTTTCTTAAAACGAATTGTTTCACTTGCGAAATAATATTTCTATTTATTTCTATTTATAATAAATTATCTTCAAAATGGGACATTTGTTTCATTACCAAAAAGGGAGAAGGGTATGGTTTCAAAATTGGGTAGAACGCGATTGGATACGTACCTATAAAGCCAGTTTCCCGGGACTATAGGAAAAAATTTAAAGCAGTATAAAGAAATATATAAAATATGGATAGTAATTAGACATTCTTGTGCGATGCGACTTAACTTAGCCCTCAGGGGTAGCCACGCATTTATGGTGTACTTCAGGGGGGATTCTTATCTTACTCGAGCTTAATTACAGCATTGCTGTGTTCTGGTCCGAAGGGTGTGGTAAGGGAGACAAACTAATCCAAGGCGTTCCAGCTCAGTCCTCAGGGGTACCAACGCATCTGTGGTCAACCCCAGGTATGACCGTGATCATAATATCTGGCGTTGATTACAAATGTGTAACAGCAGTGGCCACTTACCATCAGGTAGACTACAAGCTCGTTTGCTACTCACATATTATAATAAAAAACTTGATTTAATTCAAAAAGTCTGCCTATATCAATGCCATGCCGGTATTATTAGTAAACTCTTAAATTAAATAGTTCGTAAATATACTATAGCTATTATTGCAAAAAGCTGTTAAATAAAATGCAAGCAAACCAGCAAAAGTTAGTAGGTACGGTCCTAAATACAATTTAACGCTGAAACATAAAATCTACTTTTTCATAGCATTATCTCTGAAAATTATTACAGGGATGTGCGTACATTGTTTTTCCAAAGATTTGATATAATGGGCCTCGGTCTTGTGGCACAGTGTAGAAAGGCAACAGAGAAATTTTGGATATTTTTTTGTACCTATTATTATTATTCATACGATAATATCTTGAGTTTTGTACTATACGTCGTGTATTACTTATTATTGAACTTTTTCATGAAGTAAGTTGATATATGAAATTAGTATGTAATGTATTCATCATCTTTTAATAGTTTATAGCGTGACATAATTATGTCTCTTTCAGAAATGGTGATTGGTAAGACTGTTGCCTATCAGTATTAAAACTAAGTCATAAGACAAAGGACTCAAACAAATAAACTCTAACGCAAAATGTCGGAGAAGTGTTATAAAAGTGTTTGAAAATTTATTCTTCTCACTATTAAGTTTCTTTACGCTATTAACTCGTACTCAGATATCAATTTATGTACATGGTTAAAATCAACATCATCATTATCAACCCATTATTGTTGCTAGGCACGGGTCTCCCCTCATAGTAAGAAGGATTTAGGCCTTAGTCCACCGCGCTGGCCAAGTGCGAATTGGTAGACTTCACACATCTTTGAAAACTTATTTTTTTATGAACTCTCAGATGTGCAGGTTCCCTTACGATGTTTTCGTTCACCGTAAAGCAAGTGATAATTAATTTCTAATTTTCTAATACGCACATAAATCAGAAGTGCGTGCCCGGGATTTGAACCTCGGACCCCTCGATTAAGAGACCAAGTTTCAACCATTAGGCTATCACTGCTACGTTCAAGATACTAGATAATATTAGTCTTCTTACTCTGAGTTGTCATAATTGTACTAACTGTACTATTTAAAGAGAAAAAGATGCCTCTATTGATGTATACTCTGTGGAACCAAAAAGCACCACGTATCAGTAGGACGCACGAACAAATAGATTTATATGCAAGTGATATTATGAAATGTTGCTACGTTATTTCATTATGAGTTGTAGGGGACTATTGTTTGAGATTGTTCCGGTTAGCGTTAGTTATGGGGTGGTTTTAGGACGGTTTTGGGTGTGGAAAAACTCGTAAAATTACACGAGAATTGTCTTTATGATGCGTGTAGAATTTGGTTTAATTCTTAAAAAAATAAATTGTATTTTTTTGACATTTTCTAGAGTATATCGAAATGTGTTTCTGGTTAAGTTTAGGTCTTAGTTGGGGTCTTGATAGACCTCAAAGAAAAAAATCTAAAGATTTTGATTTTAACACTGGTAGCCATACTCTATGTCTTTAATGTAAAAGAAATATCAAGCGCTGCTATTCTTAAGAGTGACAAAAGAAAGAAATATTTATATAGTCTATGTTAGTTCTTAGGGATAGCATAGCATCTAATAGATTTAGTACTTTATATGGAGATATCAGCTTACCTTCTCCAACTTTCTTCTATAGAATTAGTATAAGGTTACACACACAAACTTTTAAGTCTTGAAAGCATTAACGCGAAATAAAATCATTTTTCATAATAAACATTCTCTTAGAACGCCAGCGGCATTAATCCATTATGTAATACCGTACAATAGCGTATTGTTTGAAGCTGGGTGTTAGGGTGTTATGGGTGTTCATAGCGAATGGGGTTTCTTTGTTACCGAGATTTGGGTATGAATTTGAAGTTAGGCTTGAATGTTGAGATAAGCTGTCCTGAGTGGTCAGTTTTCGGATGGTAGACAGATTGTATTTTTATGCTTCATAACTAAATTGTTTTGTCAATAAAATGTTTCTTGTTATGATCTATGTAGCCGACAAGTATGCAGTTCTTCTGATAGTATGTTGCCACTGCTACCCGTGTGAATCTGAAATCTACATATTAAAATTGAACTCCGTAGCGGTTGGCCACAGGTGCGTTAGTAGCTCTGAGGACTATGTTGGAATGCCTCGTATACATATAGGTAAATATGTCTCCTTTACTGCACACTTCAATTCAGAACACAGAAGGGGTTAACATGGCTTTTATATGGCAGAAATAGGTGTGACAGCAGTAACGATGATGAATCCTAAGGCAAACCTAATCTCGTGTTAGTTTAAACAATCGGTAATTTTTTTTTTTTTTGTAAAATTGAAGTGTTTTTATTTAAGTTGCCAGCCCATCTGTATCTTCATTGCTGCGTCTAATTAACAATTTCGAGTGCCTTGAAAATTCGCCTCTCTTTTTCTACTCTATTCGCCTCTCTACAGCGTTAAAAACTAAAACAAAGCGATTTACACTGCTGTTATCAGTCGGAAACTGGTCATACTAAAGTTCAACTACCCTGCTCATTCTCATAGAAAAACATTAAGGGCACAGTGAATAAAAAAAAGACGTTGAACATAATTCGCCCATTTTCCACTACAGGTAACAAAAGTAAACAAAATATACGAAGCGTTTAAGTAAATCTAGCGCATAAAGCGCTCGAATCTTAACTAGCTAATACGTCTAAGTCAGTAAAACGTTCCAGCACTTCGTATTAAATCTGGAAAAGCTCTCTTGTACTGCATTTTGGAGAAATAGCGCCATTCATCGACTCGGCTACCTATCTGTCTCGTGATTTTGGTAAATGCTATTCGTATATTAAACCTACTTATTGAACGTTGAATATATTGATTTAAAAAAGTATTATTAAAATAAATAGGATGCTCTATGGAGGTAAACAGGATTACATATTGGCGTACAATCTTAACATAGTATAAAAAAGTAGGTTTCCCCTGTCTGTACCTATGTATGCTTAGATCTTTAAAACTACGCAACGGATTTTGATGCGGTTTTTTTTATTAGATAGAGTGATTCAAGACAAAAGGTTTATAGATAATTTAACGCGGGCAAAAGCTAGTTTTTACTAATTTACAAATAATGCTAATAGTGAACTCTTTCGATGAATTTTTATGTACATAGGTATAATGATTATTGTGTAAGAAAATGCATTTAGTTAAATGATTTCAGTCTAAACGTGATACCAATCGCGATTATACCTACTTAGAAAAAATCCTTAGTAGTATGTATTTATACACAATTACCTATATATATACCTAGGCCTATCTAACATTGGCGTTACTGAAACGTGAATGGTCATTAAACCTATTTGGGTAATGCTAAGTTAACCCAATTAAGTTATTTTTTTTCTATGACCGAAGTGGCAAACGAGCATGCAGTCCACCTGATAGTAAGTAGCCACTGCCGCCTATGGACATCTGTAATCAACCCCAGATACGATCACAGTCTTACGCGTCCTATAGATGCCTTGCTACCCGTGAGGGCTAAGTTGGAACGATGTGTTCCAACTTAGCCCTCACGGGTATGTGTGTTTGGTATGTGTTCTTTACCACACCATTCAGATCAGAACACAACAGTGCTCAACACTGCTGTTATAAGGCAGAAATAGTTGTTGCGGTGGTGCCGCTGAAGTAGAACCACAAAGAACTCTATCACCTTTAGGCCTTTGAACTTTTAGACCCTTGCACTTATAGAATCAACTTAAACATATACACAAGAGTTTTAAAACTCATTTAAGTAAGATTAAAAGTAAACATGAAAGGGAAATAAATTAACATCCTTTGTCAATTCCGCAACAATTTCAAATATATTACACCAACGTAAGTATATTACGATGTGGGGGAAAGCAGAATTACACATTACATATTTGAGCGATCTTACTCGGGAGTTGATACGAAAATAATTATTATCAACCACCGCAATCTTTCCCTTCCCTTTTTCTCCCTAAAGCTTGATTCACATTTGGTAATACGCAACGTGGGGAAAAGTTTTTTCAAATAATATAGTAGCAAACGAGCGTGCTGTCCGCCTGATGGTAAGTGGTCACTACCGCCTATGGACATCTGTAGTTAACCCGTCATTACAGTCCTACCTGATGTCAGCCTTAGATGTGTTGCTACCTCTCGGATAAGTACGTCTCCCGTACCACATCCTTCAAACCAGAACACACCGGTACTGAAGACTGTTGTTATTAGACAGAAATACAACCACAAATGAGACCAGAGTCGAACCACAAAAGGCTCTACCGCCTTAAAGATAGATGTACTTAAATATTGGTCTACTAACTACTACTACTTAAATAATATTTACGTAACAATACTTTGTAGCCCTTACTGATACATTTGCCTCATATAATATAGAGAACTATATTATTTCGGTTCTACAGATGTGAATAGAGCCTTAAACTCGTATGTCGTGGAATGTTAAAGCAAAGATTATTAAAATTGAGATGTCGTCTCGTATTGTCGTTTCTGCTGAAATGTGAATCTGGTTCCCCTCTCGCTAATAGGATTTTGTTTAGGGTATTTTAAAATTCCAATTTTGGCTTGCATTCAAATAACAGCCTTACAATATAGGAAGTCAAATTTCTAGTTAATGGATTTTATATAAGCCTGAATGACAATAATGGAAATTCGGAAAATATAGTGTCACATTCAGCAATTAAAGAAGAATAGGCATGTATATTGCATAGGCGTATTTTTACTGACTTACTTACGCTAAATAATTTTTATGTATAGTGCCTGAAAATTTAAAATAGAGATTTTAGCAAGTTGGGTTTTTGTGATTAAAATATTATAATATTACTATTGCGCTATCATTTAAAATAATTTTGCGGCGAATTGCACTATTAACTATGAACACGAATTTTAGACATACGAGTACATCTGTTTTAAAAGTGTATCAATATGACTTATAAAGCATTTAACCTTAGTCTTTAGAGATACCACCCATTTATGATCAACTCGACATTAATGTTACACATTTATAAAATAAGAAAAAAAATCTTCAATCAAAGTATAAAAACTGAACTTGAAACTTTTGGGTCATAAAAGACAACCTTGCAGTAGACCCGTACATATTTTTATAGCATTCATTCTAAATTGAAAGCCCTTGAACCACTCACTCTAAACTTGATTATATAACTGCTGTTAGCCGTTCTAACAATACTCCAGAGCTTTCGAGCTGAAAATTCTTTTCACTATTTCACTGAAAAGCCACAATAGCCATTTACTATTGTCACGAACTGAACTGAACTTTACGAAGCTTTTGAACTTTTGTTGTTGACAAGTGACGTTTACTAGTTAATTCATGTGAAATAAATACTCTGGGCAGTTGAATATTAAATCAACTCTTTTATAATTCCACTTTGATTCTAATGTATATTTGTTGGTTTCAGATTTGTAATTGTAGTGGCAAGCGAGCATGCAGTCCACCTAACGATAAGTGGTCAGAGTTGTTAATAACTCCATCTACAATAGAACTATATGTGTTTATCTAATCACAGTTGCGTTAGAAGATTGTCGCTTTATATAATGTGAATCAACTTAAATCCATACCTGTTGGAGAAAGCTTAGCTCTGACAGTGGCTGATTTAGACGACCCGCGTGGCGAAACGGTTACCATACCGATCTGACGCGCAATGGGTCCCGAGTTCAATTCCCGGCCAGGCAGACATCTAAATGATGAATTTAGATTTCTGTTCTGGTTCTGGGTGTTTGTGTATTCTTGTATGTGTGGGTCCATGGCACCCACGATACCGGAAAAAATTCTACTGTGGGGCTATGAGTGTAGAAAGCGTTTTAAGAAAGGTTTTTTTAAGATTGGTTCTTTAATTGCTTATTATCTTGCTACAACTATTTTTACGTCCAACTGCTGAGAATCACCCCACAAATAGCGGAGGTCTGAAGAGTCCTCTAACACGCCACTCCAATGCGAATAAGAGGAGCCCTTTATCATTACAATATAAGGTAAGCCTTAAACCAACTTGCCCTAAATCACCCGGTTAGAACTAATGACCATCTAGATCGTGCCTATTTGATCTATTTGATCGTACATAACACTTACGTTATAATCTGAGTAAATCTATAAATATTTAAACAGCACTTAACTATAGTTATTACGCTAAACGTTTCAGCAAATATCTTAAATTATAGGTAATGAATATAAATTCAAAATCACTTACCCAGTATTACGTGCCGCCTAAGCCACTCCCCCTCAAATCGGTGGCATTATAAGCTGAATTATAGGGCTGGAAGAAATTGAACCGGCTTTGCACGTCTGGCCTTTGTGTTTTACGGCGATCGGGTAAAGCTACGTTCATGTTCCATTGCACGAAATACTATTGCATATATAATTAATACTCGTATTTCATGTTGGCTAAAGATTATGGAAGACTTAGTTAATATGGGTTTAAAAAAAATCTATTATGTTTAAGAGTCAATCTTTACAAGGTAGAATCTTCGAGGTTCGTATGCGTAAGCACCACCTTCTGACTGTCACTTGTTTTCTGGTTTTCGTTATCCTTATCCTTATTGCTTTAAGTAGCACCGTTTGACACATAGGTCTCTTTATTTTTTGATAGTATGTAGTCACTATGCTTGGCATGCATTACTTGTAGTCTGTAGCAACACCTTTTCGGTAGCAGATGTCAATACTTCAGTTGGTATTGTTAATCATATCTGTAATGAATTACAGAAATTAATGACAGTGATCACTCCTACGAATACTGCAAACCCTGATCTATAAAAAATATTTAATTTCATTAGTTTAAATGATAATTTGGCCGTGAATCGAACTCGTGTCAGCTGCACCATCCTATTATTTCTCTAAAGGTTAAAATCGATTTAATCTACTGTTATGTGGACAAACACATAAGAAGGCAAGAAATACAAATAATAAGATATTAAACCAATTTTTAATATTCAATAACATTGTTGTGACCGTAGCCTTACAATCTTTCAAAGGTAATGGAGAGCTATGTCGAATATTTCCATGACCACTTACGGTTTAAATTTCAATAGCCGTTTGTAACTGAAATTCCTTCGCTCGTAATGGATTCTCTTGCGGTAAGCGTGCTATTGATATTGCAATGGTCCTTACCTTCGCCTTTATTATTCACTAGCTGATACCCGCGGTTTCACTCGCGCTTAAAAAGTAAAAATAATACATATTTAAACATAAATGTCATCCCGCTCTCCCGCGAGGGCGCGCATATGCGCGTGGAGCGCGCGTTAACAGATTTTTCGAAACTTAAAGTACCCTATGTTACGCCTTAGACCTTCAGTTATCATCCAGTGAAAGTCCCGTCGAATGCCAAATCGGTCCAGCCGTTTAGAATATTAGCTCAGCCAAACAGACAGACAGACAGACAGACAGACAGACATTTTTTTTTGTAATTGCATTTTCGTTATAGGTATCGTGTATACTGTCATATGCATTATGTAAAAAAATGTTATTTTGAAATCACAAACAGACACTTCAATTTTATTTATTTGTATAGATATAGATGATGTAATTAAGTAGGTAGTACGGAATAATATAATATAAGCAAAAATTTGCAAATTTTTTCACACATAATGTATTAAGTACAAAATATTTTTAATTCTACTTTTATTATGATGTCTATGTCCAGCAGAGGAATTGTCTATGCCCAAAATGCAGGATCTTGACCCTAAAACTGCGTACATATTTAACAACTATATAATCTGACGTGCGACCGACATTAACCTGTATATAGAGGATAAGGGTCGTACTCGTACCTAAACATATTGAGGGCTTAATCTCGAACTTCTTGTTAGTTTAACCTTAAACCGGGTCTCATTTCTGGTATTATAAGCAAGTACCAAACTCCTAAGGTTATTTATATAAATTAATCTTGTTATTTTTTAGTTATAACATGTGAGTAGCAAACGAGCTTGCAGTCCACCTGATGGTAAGTGGCCGCTGCCGCCCATGGACATTTGTAA
>DWPV01005439.1:0-12464 GCA_018251915.1 Urbanus proteus proteus
ATACATGAAAGTAGCGTAGTTTTTTGTCTTCACTCAAATACAAGGCGGTGAGTAATCTACCTATTTTATTTATCTGACTTTGATACCTGCACATATAATATATATTTCGTTATTAATTTCTAGATTATGGATTGGGACAGCTCTCGGCCAGCCATGCTGGCTTTATTGCTGCCTTATTTACTTCTGGAGTATTTCATGAAAACTCTCAAAGTTGTCAGCTATATATCTATGATGGGTACATATACCTTTTTCTTGAGATTGAATATAATAGTTAGTTCAATTATTATTAGATTATTGTAGACACAAGCGACAGGAAGCGGATGGTGTTCGATTAAAGAAGAATACATATTTAGCTTCTGCGGGACAAAAAAATATTTGCTGCCCTTTACCATTTACGTCGTGTAGTATCAGAGGCCTGAGTCAAATGTCCAATTTGCCATCCTGTAGATAACTATAGCTACAATCGAATAAAATAGTCATTATCTTGCATATTTAAAGGTCTCATTAAGTTATTCTGTTTCCAGGTAATTTTATGAACTTGATCGGCCTCCTCCTAGTGGTGTACCATATTTTCCAGGCTCCACGTGGTGTCTTCAAATACGGAACCACTGATGGATTGGCTCTATCTTTTATTACTGGCTCTTGTCTCTTCAACTTGAGTGCTGTAGCTGTGGTAACATTTCTTGAGTCTAATATAGGTATGTAAGCTAGAACGAATATGGATCGGCCAAGGAAGTACCACCGCTATAACCAAGTGGGAAACAGTTCCTGCGTTTTGGTGAAAGGGTGCAGTTTCCAGCTCACTTTTATTTGAGTCTTCGGGAGTAGCAAATGTAGCATCGCATCTGTGATTGAGTGTAGATAGAAATCTGTTGCCCTGTTGCATGTGAATTTTACATCCCTGTATGTAAGTCGCTTGGTAAAAGAAGTAAAAATAAATTATAAGTACCTAAGTATTTAATGAGCAATCTTATATGACTTGATATGATTTTGTTAATTTCAATTTTCAGTCTCTATCGCTAGACAAAGCACTAAAGGACCCAACAGTTCTAACGAGGCGATACGGCGTCATTACCATCGGTATATTTGTACCGGCGGTGCTGTCGATAATTTTCGGCATTTTTGGTTACTGGTCCTTTGGATCCATGGAAGAAAACATCTTGAGATCACTGCCTTTTGATGATGAGTAAGGTTTTGTGGTTTTACTAGCATCAACATAGATTTAATTAACGATGGGCCAACAATTTTAAAAGCTCATATTTATAGAAAGTGGTAAAATTCAAAGTCGTGTTTCGAAGAACCTACACAATTAAGCCACAATGAACTTTTTTCACTGTTTAAATTTTCTATTTTTACTGTGCCCACAAACGTTTTTGGTTTGGTTGGCTGGTTTACTTAAAAGCTTAATTATATTTTTCATCACTTTAAACCTGTTTCAGTTCAGCTCTGTTAGCGATCGGCCTGTACCTAATCTCCATAGCATTCGCTTATCCCATCCAATGTTATCCGGCGACGCAACTGATTGTGGACCTTATAAAAAACTACGATCTTGACTACACTCCTTCTGATGAAACTCTTAAGACCATCGAGGCTTTTGCTAGACCCGTTTTTGTGCTAGCTTCCTGTAAGTTGAAGCTTAGTATTTTGTGGAATCGAAGTAACCAACGAGCATGCAGTGCAAAGATAATAAGCCAGTCTGCTGTTGATCCTGCTGTCTATGGACATTTGGTGGCAGAATCCTTAGTAATTCAATTCAGAAAACACCATCGCCACCCTTATTTCTACCTAAGTGACAGTAATAGGAAGAAAGATACATATACGAGGCGTTCCAAATTAGTTAAGTTAAAGGCAACACCGCATTTGTAACCGTCTCCAATCGTTGAAATTAACCGCAGACGTCTTGAACAGTAATACCTAAATAATTACTTAATTATCTAATCACCTATAAACTTTACTATACTTAGGTATTTTTTGTATAATATATTCATAACAATATACAATAATATATTTTATATTTCAGTTCTAATGTGCTACTTAGTGCCATACCAAGCTGCAGTCGTGGCATTTATGGGCAATTTCTGTACATCATTGATCATTCTGGTGTGCCCCGCGGCCATGGAGCTGTGCATCCTGTATCCTAAAGACTATGGGAAGTACAACATGTACCTCATAAAGGACGTACTAATAATTGTGCTAGGTCTTGGGGCTTGGATCTTTGGAGTATTGCTGTGTGGCAATCTTTTATACATTCGCGTATTGACGTCACATTGTAATATCAAAAGCAGTTATTTTCGTTGAGTCAACATATTTATTTGCGGACTGGTTTGTGCGAAATTAAATGTTTTAGTTTTTTGATTGTTTTGGTTTTATTTACCTCTTTAAATTTCCTACATACCTACCACAACTGCAGTACTTACAAAGTTACAAAACATAGGTACATAGGTACATAATAAAGTCCGGCTTATAACAATGATTGGTATTTTTTGTGTAAACCGAATAGAACCGAAATTTATAACCTATTATAATATATGAAGGTTCCTTACATAAAAATATACCAAATCTATTATTACCGCGCACTAATACCTACATACCTATAGGTAATAATAAAGATCTTACAAAAGCAAATATCGGCAGTAAAGTAATTAAATCCGCGTATCGTGACTACTTGTTACATATTTAAATGTTACAAAAATATTTTCAAAATTAATTTCAATTAATATAACTCACAGGTTTATGAACGATTATTATTTTATTATCTTTTGACGACGTTAAAATGCTGACAAGCAGCCAAGACATCGCCCAAGAAGATTTCTGTTTTCGGTGGCTCCAACAATTTAATTTACACGCGATATTTGTTCAAATTTAAATGGAATTTAAAGTTAAATCCAATGTTACCGAATCCACATTTTCTAACAATGTTGATATTGCTACAACTTGATCCAACGGACGTGGGAAAGATTTATTCGTCGTGAGTTAACTTATATAATGTTGTAAACAGATTTAAATTATCTTATACTTCGATCAACAATAACAATTAGTATTGTTGATCGAAGATCTTATACTTAAATAGCTTTACTATTTAGTAACTATTTCTTTAGTACTGAACTTATTTCTAGGAAAACTCTACCTCTGTGGACTTGGGAATGCATAAACGAAAAGTGCGTGGCAACAAAAACGAAACTCACAGAAAGTGCAGTTTCGCTGACAACTTGCAACATGTTGTGTGCGTCGATGCACCTATGGCCTCTACCCACGGGTCCTATGAGCCTATCCTCCACCTCAGCTCCCGTTCGATCCGATCTCTTCCAACTACAAATCGTGTCCTACCCATCACAACCCGTATTCGAACATTTACGAGACACATTTGATTTGTTCCGGGATGACTTACGCAAAATGGAAAAGGACGCTTTCGGTTTTGAAGAATGGCGCAGTGTTTTAGTACGTGTAGCTGTCTATATGAACGGAAGTAGCGACCCTCGGATGCTGCTAAACACAGAAGAGAGCTACACACTTTCAGTCCTCCCAAAGGGCAATACTCTGACAGCAGATATAAATGCTAATTCATTTTGCGGTGCTAGACACGGCTTAGAAACATTGTTGCAATTAGTCTGGTTCGATCCATACGTCGGTTGTTTATTTATGATTGAGGCAGCCAGTGTTGAGGATGCGCCGCGATTTCGATACCGAGGACTTATGTTGGACACAGCGCGTAATTATTTCCCTGTTAGTGCACTATTACGCACTATCGATGCCATGGCCGCGTGCAAGCTTAATACTTTTCACTGGCACGCTACAGATTCTCAATCATTTCCTCTGTTACTGAGCAGCGTGCCGCAATTGGCCCAATACGGCGCGTATAGTCCAGAAGCTGTCTACACGGCTAACGACGTGCGTATGGTGGTGCAGCGAGCGAGGTTGCGAGGCATACGTGTTCTATTAGAAGTGAACGTGCCCTTTCACGTAGGTAGCGCTTGGGATTGGCAGTCACACCCTGGGATCGAAAAATTGATCAGTTGCATAGACAAACCACCTTGGAATGCGTCCTGCGCTGGCCCTCTCTGTGGAGAGCTCAACCCGCCTATTTCCAATATGTTTACTATTCTAGAAAGAGTTTACAGAGAATTACTCCAACTTACGGGAGTCGACGACATTTTTCACATTGGTGGCAACTACATTTCAAACAAGCGTTGTCTAGAACAGTTCAATTCGTCAGACCCAGCTGAGATTTGGCTGGAGTTCACGCGTAACGCGTTACGGCGTCTAGAAATTGCTAACGGAAAGTTGCCAGATCTAACCCTGCTGTGGTCGTCGCATTTGAGCGAGCGTATTAAGATAGATTTGAAGGAGTACGTGTCCAAAATCGGATTACAAGTAAGCAGCGTCGGTTGGGCTCAGAAGTATGTGACCGGCGTGCATACGGTTATCTCACACGAGGACGTGTGGGATTTGAATAATGGTTTGGGCGCGTGGAAGGAAGCCTCCGACGGTGCGCCTTATAATTCGTGGCAGCGAGTGTATGAGTACCGACCTTGGTCGCGAGGAATTGGTTGTATACAAGGAGGGGAGGCGATAGTGTGGTCATCCACACTGAGTGCTGGTGGATTAGACTCTCGCGTTTGGCCGAGGGCCGCTGCAATAGCAGAAAGGCTGTGGTCTGACCGACCAGAGGGAGCAACCCGTACTGTCCACGCTAGACTAGACATACAACGATCGAGGCTCGTATCTCGAGGCATACGAGCATCTCCGTTGTGGTCGATGTGGTGCTCGCACAATCCGTACACGTGTGATTAGTCTTTTATAAGACGTACTTCACAAAAATACTGTAATTGCATAATCATTAATAATGTTATACCTACTGATGAGGTGACAATAAAAAAAGTTGAGTTAAAAATAAAAATCTTTGTTAACCAAATAATTTCCTTGTTAGTTTAATATTTATTTAAAATCGTTTTTTAATATGTATTCCATAAAATTCAACCGGATATGTAGCAGCCCTAAATATTGGGAAACGGATGTTACGTAGAGTGAAACAGAATCAGTTTCCGGCAAGCTTCGACTTAAGTTACGTTCAGTAACTTCTTACCTTAAAAAACATTACAACTATATTACAAACTTATAAAACATTAAATAAATAATTTTGTTAAAGATTGACTGTAGCAATAACTTTGCCATTTAATAAATATGTATGTTTTTAGAAAAGATTTACCTGTTTTTTTATTTGAATGAATATTTGATTTCTAAACGTAACATATTCGGATACTTGGATGATTAATATTATTCTTGGAACTGATAATATTGATTAATGATCTACTACTGATTAATATAATTGAAAGTTATAAATTATAATGTATAATGCAATGCTAATAAATATATATAATTTATGAATTTCAAACTACCGAGAAACATGTAACTTCTATAGTGTCATCTAGCGGCACAAGTCGTAGTTAAATATTTCAAAGTATTTTTCCGAAACAATCATCCTATTTGTACACGACACAAAATTACTAAATTGTAGATGAAATACCTATGTGCACCTGTATATATTGTATGTATTTATTTCGTCAACATGTCCAAGGATCTAAATAATCTTGACGTTAGATGTGAAGTTATTGTTGTTATTAAGTACATTTCAGGATATAATATTTATTTAGCCTTCTTAAAACTAACATCCAAATAAATGTATGGTGGTAATGGTAATATTCTATAATTATAATTATAATTATTATTATAAATGCGAATGTTCGTTTATTTGTTTGTTTGTTTGTAACACCTTCACACAAATTTTGCACACATATTGCCAGGGATCTGGAAAAGGACATAGAGTACCTTTCATCCCGAAAAGTGATACTACTCCCGAGGGATGGAAAAATAACTTTTATACTTACAATGTTCCTACTTTTATACCTACGGTCTCCCTGTGTGAATGTACATGAGCGAGAGCGAAGCTGCGGGTGAATACTAGTTTATTATAAATTATTTAAAATAATTAAGTCGGGTATGTTTTCAGTAGTAGTTACAGTAAGAATATTAATTGATGATCATGTCTTGCATAATTTTACAATAATAATAAATTATTACTAGTAATTCGCAAGGCAACCCATATCACTCCCAAGGATTAAGATCCTTGGGAGTTATATCTGTAATGAGAACTAGATATTTTCGGTGAATTAAAGAGGGGTAGATATGAATATCAGCGACTACTTACATGCTACTTACATCCTCGTTTCCTACTATTGACTTTTTCTAGGTTCTTTTTTCTAGATATGCCTGTAATAAAAATCATCATCAGAATGTGTAAACATTATTTTGTACAGTAATTATAGAGTTACATTGTAAACATTTTATATATACGAGGGTATAATTCCGCGAGTCATATAATTTTATAGTTAATCTTCGAAGTAATTTTTATCTTTGGTAGTTACTAGGACTGGTGACCACTGGTGGGTCAATTTCATACGCGCTTTTTTATTTTAGAAAGTCGCCTTAACCCTTGGCTTTAACCAATTGTTACAGTTATATTTCGGAAAGCAGCCGTTATATATATGTTCATAATGTATAAGGATGGACCGAAAACATCAGACACACGATTCACACTACAACAAGTATTCCAGCAGTGGATATAGGAGTATGTGGTAATTAAAATATGTTCAAGATTGATGCTAGGCGTGAGCAGAGACCTGTGCTCATCAGGAATATATAAAAAATGACTGGAGATACTCGTAGTAATAGCTAATTTGTTTATATTTTTACAGTATAATAATTAAATAATAGCAAAGGCTCATAGAACAATCTCTGACTTCTTTGGCAAATGCTACTCATAAATAACTTAAATAAATAATTGAGATACAAGATTGTAGCAGCCCTAGCAATTAGGAAAAGGATGTGATGTAATTACCTATTTGTCTATGACAAAAGTCTACAAAATGATTACATTGGGAAAAATATCTTAAAATTAGAATCTGAACTCAGCTGCAGTATTTATAGAGGATTCAAATTAACATAAGGCACAAAAGTTATTCATTTTCAGGCTACACTTACCAAAAACACCCATTTTAACGTATATTTGAATAGGGAACGGTCATTTTATTAGAACATTTTTATTGTAAAAAAAAGTGTAGAAGATTGTCTATGTCAAACCAATGTGGCGCCTGGCGGCTGGCAGCGTCAAGTTATGATGGCGTTTTGTGAGAGACGTTCGTAAATAGTTTTTGTAGTTTAAAATAAATGTCAGTGAAGATTTTAATTATATATTTAATATGAGCAGATATTACGATTACGGTAACGCGATATCATGGTGAGTAAAATTTATTTATTACCACTGACATCCATATTGCTAAATTTTGTGTACGTTTCCCATAAAATCGAAACTGTTTGTTTTTAAATTATTATCGTCTATTTATTTGGGATGATAAAAACATAGTGTCTAATTTAGTTTCATATCAAAGAGGGAAAGATTTACCGGTGTTTTTGTTTTAGTAATTTATTGGTACTTCCGCTAAGACGACCACCAGGCATCATGACTTTTATGAAGTGGTTGTAGTTTGCCACATTTTTACTAACAAATGTAATTATGTCGCCGTTTCATTTTATTTATAAAGATTATCATAACATTTTACACTTGCTACCGGCCAAAGACATATTGGCCAAGGTTAATTTCCGAGAATTTTGATAAACCTAGTTCATAAATATACTGTTATTTTTTATTTTATATTAACACGCACTTTGAATACAGCAGTGTCCAATTTTTTTCTATAATTAGTAATATACTCTTATGTGTTGTTTACATTACAATAAAGAAAATAAGGACCACAGACCATTTATTCGGTTTTTATTTTTTATTATTTTTCCTGAATTATTTTTATTATTTTTTATAGTTTAATATCTCATTAAGTAACCTGCTGTTGTGTATATTAAAGTCTTTGCAAAGTTCTAAAATATTTAAAGATTATTTAAAATCATTTGCTTTTTGTTCAATCCTTTAATAAATCAACCCACCATCACTACCTTGACCATTAAAATATTGTTAAAATGTAGTAGTACATTCAATTTAATTTTACTTTCCATTCAATTTTTATCTTAGTAAAATATTGTGCTTGAAATATTTCAAGGTAATGCAGTAACATGTAGAATTGCTTTATAGTACCTAACATAGGCACATAGTTTAAAAATATAGTGTTAAAATATATATTTTAGGGCCATGTAGACTTCAAACATGTTCACTGAGTTTTATTCCATTTAGTTAAACTACCTACTTGTTTTTTACCAACGTTTGCATTGATTGTTTTAAAGTATTCCGGTAATTACAAGACTCATATTTGAGTGGTGGTCCCCTTTCCTGTGTTGATGTATTCTGAATAAATTATTCACAAGTTGTGTAATAATGAATATTTCAGTCACAGAAACTTATTGCTATGTATTATTTTCTGGAAAATTTCCTGGACAGGACATACAACCTATTTCTCTTACTGCTCCTGTCGCCCCTTTCATTTTTCTGTTTTTATCAGTTAATGGAGGCTTATAATACACTTTTTTTCCCTAGCAATGCTCCTTCACAGCTGCAGTGGAATAATTTTTCCTATATTAATCCAAAACGGACCGCCAACATTATTCCAAATCAAATTCTTCATAATACGGATCTATCTTGTGGTTTGTTAAGTTAATCAAAGCTGTAAGACATGTTTTAACCATTGTAGACAAATGGGTATTTAATTATTCAATTGCAGATGTATTCTTGTTCCCCCCTTCCTTACGGTCTACTCCAGTAACGGTAAGAGAAATAAGTTCGCGTCACGTTACGGTTGCGAAGTCGAAGAAATTTTCCAGAAATCCCACACTTGTTACATGACCAATTTTGAACTACTGAATTTCAGTTGACATGAAACTGTCGGATGTCAACAATGGTTAAAACACGATCTTCAGCGAGGGTAGTAAGTGGCGCCCAGAATGCGCCAGCCGAAAACGGGAGCGCGTCTGAACTTAGAACGCGCCTCAAAACCACTGAGAACGGTCACCGCTCGCAAAAGAGCACCAGTTCTAGGCAAGTGTCCTGCGTTTCTCTCTGCACTTGTCGGCATGACCTTTGCTTAGGGCAGGCTGCATTGGGTCGCTTTGTGCGCACAATTACTCAGCCTGATCTAATGTACTGGCAGTTATAATTATATTGTTGAATTGGTGACCAGCCAGGTGTGGTAAACTCCTTACAGGTCTGCCTGCATGTGTTCTGGTTGTTCTGTACTTGTGAGATCAAGGCTACCCAGTGTGTTCCGGCTTTTAGCTAACAAAGACATCAATATAAACTTACCTTATTATGTCTTTGTTTGCTTTTACTATGTTAGTATGAGTGTGAATGAGGTGTGTAAATGTTCTAGAATATTCTAGATGCATGAATCTTGAAATTGCTTCAGGTGTTGGGTAACTATTGGTTAGAAAGATTGGCATAATTTTTAATAGTATGTCAAGGCAATCAACTTAACTTCCAAGACAATAATTGACAGTGCATGATTTTATTTGGGGTTTCAGTAAGTCGTAGTCTTAACCTGAAAGATAAAGTAAAAAGACTAGACTAATATGATCAACAAAAAATAATCAAAGGTAGTTAACATGCATAGATGTCTATTTGATGATGAATAGGGTACAGTCTCAGTAGGGCCGTGCAAACAAAGAAATTAAAACAATAAAATTATCACTACAAATACATAATCATACTGTGCATATTATGATTCGGTATTTCTGACAAGATCTTTCATAGACATAAAAGTACAAAATGTGACCTAAAACTACCACTAGCTACTATGCCACAGATGTATAAAGCCGAGCGTACTTTGGATACGATATTCGCATGTTTATCATTCGGGTTTCGTGGGATCCACGTCCGACGACGTAACGCTACTGGGAACTAGAAGATGCAAATATCTAATGCACGTTATAGGCATCATTCTTGTACACAATAAGTGCGTTTTGGGTTCGTTATAAAGTTTTGGGCGTTTCCGTAAAACAGAATGTGTGTACAATATTTCGTTCACCCATTCGATTATAGTTAAGGCTCAGTATCGTACACAGTCGTACGTACACGCAAATACGTATCCAGAATGCGCTTGGTCACTCGCGCCAAATTTTATGACCTCTGAATATACGGTTTATAGTAGGTACAATGTACATTCAGCTAACAAATTAAATCATAATGATATGAAGTTCAAGATAAAATAATGATCATTAAAAAACTCCATAAAAAAAACAATAATAATACAGAATTAACAAAAATGTAAAAAATTCAAAACAACCTTAAAGATACAATGTTCGCAACTCTCATACGTACCTTGAGCATTTTTTTATATTTATTTATTCCATAATAAGAGTACATACTTTTGGAGTGTTACCAAGTAATAGTTTGTTAACAGATATGTTAACAAAATACTTGGTATATAAGTTACTAGTTCATAAAGTTTGGCACGAGTATTTATCCACCACTCCCAAAGAAAGTAGTTCTCTTACGTTACTAAGGTTGTAATGTATAAAATCACGTTTCTAGGACAAGCCAGCCGGTGCCGTCGGGCGGAACGGGCGGCGGCTCGCAGGGCAAGGATCCGCTGGCGCCCGCGCTGCCCGGCTCCCGGAACATGTACCAACACCCGGCGGTCACCGGGTACAACCCCCAGGACACACACACACGCTCACAGGGATTGCCGGTCACGGTTAGTTGGGACATGACCAAACTGAAAAGATATTGTTGTTACAGTCTCTCCCAAAAATAATGAAACGAAAGTTCCCTTCGCAGCAATAACTCAGGATGAAGTTTATTGTAGTCATAGGCTAAGGAGAACTGCTAAAATTGAGTTTTAATGTGCTTTTAATATTTTAGCCCTAAATTTAAAAGATATTTTTCCTTTTGAATCTGCATAGGCCAATCTTTAAAGATATACTCAGCTCCTGTACAAATAATTTATCTTAAGAGTATAGACTGGAGAAAGAACATTCAGATAAATCTTTTACATTTATGTACGAGTATGTAAAAATACCTCTTTTATGTCCTATTGAGGTCCTTATATGTTCATTTGTTCATACCGCACCAAAGTGGATCAATTAAAAGCAGGGTTTAAAATTACCCAAGATAATTATTTTTTCTTTGACATTCAATTTGATTGACATGATAAATATCGAATAATTATCAGATAATTATATGTACAGATTCATGGCCTTAACGTGTGATAATTATCACTTTGAACCTTGATTAAAACTTTAATATGTACCTATATAGTATTAATCCCGAAATCTTACTAACCCGCTCAACATGTACAGGCTCGTCAGAATCTGTACACAAATGCAATGTACCACGGGTACGGCGGCGCGGGGGCGGCGGCGCTGGCGCCCATGCCCGCGCCCTCGCCCACCGCCACGCTGCAGCCCTTCCCCGTCTACCCGGACGTCAAGTTTAAGAAGTGAGTACCTACTTGCAGGGCCGGATTAACCCTGTCAGAAACACTAGGCAATACGATACTCGGGGCCCCTTTTCTTTTAAACCGCCTTCAAAAAGGAAGAGGTTCTGGATTCAGCTGTATTTTTTTATGGATGTTACTGGATTTCTTCGCGATCCATAGACAGATTTGAATAATTGTTTTAATACATTTTGCTTGCATCTTGAATCCATACTGAACGTCATTGAAACCATTTATCCTGCATTTAATTGTAAAACGCATAGACGCTGTTTGTTTCAATTTTTATTTTCAGTCAATCTTCAAAAAAAATATTCATTTTTTTTTTACTTTTTGTATGTTTCAAGATGTAACAAAGTGATGTTGTTTTATCGAGAAACTTTATTATACACTAGCTGATCCCAGCGGTTTCACCCGTGTTAAAAAAGTAAAAATGCGTACATATCTAAACATAGGTAACACCCCGCTCCCCCGCGACGGCGGCCGAATGCGCGTGGCGCGCGCGTTAATGCTTTTTTCCAAAATTAAAGTAGTGAAAGTCCCGTCAAAATCGATCCAGCCATTTAGAAGATTACCTCAGCCAAACAGACAGACTTTCTTTGTAGTCACTCACTCTTGACAGAGTGGTCGTGGCATTATGATGGTCAATCATCACTGCTGGTCTGGATTGCAGCTCTTGCGATAATTCTCCACCGGCTTCTGTTGCTGACATTGTGGGAGCATTGGACAATGGACCACTGTGTGGTAGATTTTATAAAGTCTGTCCAACGTGTAGGAGACCTGCCACGGGACCGCTTTCCTTCTACCTGACCCTGAACTATAAGTTTTCGTTCCTAGATATGTGGCCGAAATATTTTAATATGCGTATCTGGATAGTCGTAGATAGTATGTCTTGAATGTTTAATTCTTTTAAGATTGAATTATTGGTACGGCGAGCGGTCCACGAAATTCGGAGCAGGCGTCTCCAACACCTCATCTCTAAGGCATCGATTTTACGGCGATCTTACATCCGAATCGTTCATGTCTCTGCGGCGT
>DWPV01005440.1:0-12463 GCA_018251915.1 Urbanus proteus proteus
ACGCTTGGTTTTCATACAAATGACATTACTTACGTAGTCTATTACCTATATGTCTGTGGTCAATGCAATAGAAGTCCTTCAGACAGCGCACGCAAATACAAGTATGTTGTTAGTATTGAATTCGTTTCTTGTTATTATAAAGGTATCTTTGTTACGTTATTCATATTTTTATAACAAGGGTATAACATGTTATCTAAACTGCGATGCATTGGTATTTTTATAGGAGGCAGACATTACATTTTGGTTGTAGATATACAGACTTTATTGTCGTTGACTTCAAAAAAGGTCGAAAAGAAATTAAAATTATTTTTCAGTATACTATTGCTTTCAAGCTATGGTGATAGATATATTTATGTACCAATCTTCTTCTATTTTTATCTATTAATATTTGTATTTATTGCTTATTACTTGCACAATATTATAGCTGCTACTATACGATGAAAATAAATGTTCTTTCTTTCTTTCTTAATGGCTTGATTAAAAAATCACCGCCACATTTCGATGATCGATTTCAACTTTTAGGTGGACTGATTTTAGGCATACTGCATATTATATAAGAAGCTACAAAAGTTAATTTAAGATGAATAAGCAGTTTTACAGATTAACGTCAACAAAAAGAGACACTCGATTTAAATATATCAAGACAACATGAATACAGAAAAGTTCAACGCTCCATGACCTATGATGAGGACAAAACCGTATAAAATAATAGGAAAATAAGAAAGTTGGAATATGTCTACCAAAATAGACTTTGAGACGTGTTAGCGATCACTGACCGAACGGTATCAATTTACGCGTCCAACGAAATATAATATTGTGATTGAAGCTACAGTATATTATATTGGATATTATAATGATATCGGAATAACATCGGGACTAGCGCAGAATGCGAATATTTTTTAAAATAATGTAAGCTATAATATTATTTTCTTATTAAGTTTATATTTTAATGTTGGTATAAGCAGTGAATAAATTGCAAGTTAAAAGCAATAACAGAAACAAACATAAGCCAATAACTTAATTTAAAATGATTCAAAGATAATTATTTAATAAATTAAGTTTTTACACAATAGGTAAATTTTGTAAATTACATTTTCATATTTTTGTTGTTAATTAAACATGTTATTTGTAACGAAAAAATATTCTTTATTCATACTGGGTAACAAAATCTTTATATTTTAAAATGAAAATGAGATTAACAATTTAAATAATTATTTTCACCAACTGTATTCGGATTATAAGATTAATATCCATCGCTACAACATACCGGACCGCAGCGAAGTTGTCGATCGGGGATGTTTAAATTGAAAATCCCGGGTTTAAAACATCTATACAAATAAATAATATTACAGTATCTGTTTGTGATTTCAAAATAACATTTTTACTTAATGCATATGAAAAGTATACACGATACCTACAACGAATATGCAATTAAAAAATTTTGTCTGTCAGTCTGTTTGGCTGAGCTAATCTCCTTAATGGCTGGACCCATTTTGACGGGACTTTCACTGAAAGATGAAACTGATAGTCTAAGGCGTAACATATGATACTTTAATTTTTGAAAAATCCACTAAAGCGCGCTCCACGCGCATACGTGCGCCGTCGCGAGAGAGGGGGATAACATTTATGTTTAAATATGTATTCCTTTTTTCTTTTTAAACGCGGGTGAAACCGCGGTGTTCAGCTAGTTTAAAATATAAATCACTTTTAAATGTTGAATCAGATGCAGGTGTCTGTTTACCACGTAGGTTAAGTGCGGTTTGATATGAGTATATATTTACTTTCAGTATCAGGCCAAGTAGATTCTTTATATATAGCACTCTTCAAATATCTATGTGTAACTATAGTTTTAAAATAATTCTTAACTTTATTTTAACACGATGAGAATTATCACTATTATAGTATAAAACAAAGTCGTTTCCCACTGTCTGTCCCTTTGTATGATTAAATCTTGAAACCTGCGCAACAGATTTTACGGAAGGCTTATACTCGTATGTGTAATAACATCCATTATGTAGTAGAGGAGCTCTAAAAACTTGTCTTTCAAGAAGGGGGCAAAAAGTATTTAAAAGCAAATTCCATTCCAAAGCTCTATTGCAAATGTCCATACATGACGGTGACTATTGTCCATCAGGTAGTCCGACTACTTCATCACTAGGCTACTGTCTCTCAATCATACACTTATGCAATTGATTAGATAACCAAAAAAGAACCTGAAAAATATTTGAACTTCCTTCGAATTTATGTAACAATTTGTAACAGTTCATCAAAGTAATCCAATTAATCAACTTTTAATTTTAACGACTTTAACAGTCGGATTTGAATAACGAACTAAGTTGCTCAGTTCTTTTGTTTTTGATTTGATTTTAGGGGTTTCATTTAAATATTCATTCAATTTAAATTGAAATTGTTAAACTGGGATGATTTCAATGATTGAATCTTCTAAGTTGAATGTATTCGGAAAATTAAATATTTAGGGTTGATAATTAATATTGCACTTGGCCAAACTGGTGGACTATAGCCTTAAACTCTTCTCACATGGACAAGAGACCCGTGGCCAGTAGTGGGACAGTAATGGGTCGACGATGAACGAATATTTGAAGGTCATCGAACAAAAATTCGATTTTACTTTCAAATATTCGGAAACCGTAATGGTTTTGGAAGCATACCTAGTATACTACATAATTTATTATTAATTATAGCAATTCTAAAGGCGTATGTTCTTTCATGAAAGATGTTGGTAAGAGAGATATACTTATCCAAGGCGTTTCAAACAAGTCCCTACAAAGCAACTATAGGCATTGTCCGGTAGTATTCTAACTAATTTTGGATTATAAGGCACGCAGGCAATCAAGCGCGTATTGGACTATGGCTTACTTTACTACCACATTATTGTAGTGAAAGATAAAAAATTGTACTCGATAATGGACCTATCTTTTAAGGTAAAACCAAGATTTCTTTAATCAGAGAATTTAATTTCAGAGACTAAACAGATTTTGTTAAGCACAAGACGTTAATGATAGAGCAAGCAATTTGCGTAATCCTAAGTGGCGGCGAGCTCTGAGTATCAGTCAGACCATATCTAGACTTGGTTTAATGAGCGCTATCTAGATTTTTTTATTTTCTCTTGTGTAAACGTTTTTCTTCGCAGGTAAATGTAGCATGCAAATGTAATTATAACAAAGTAAGATTTTTTAAATATGAAATTAAATAAATGAAAAATAATAAAAACGTGTTCTACATAGTATAAAACAAAGTCAATTACCGCTGTCTGTGTGATGGATTTTGATGCGTTTTTTAATAGATACAGTGAATCAAGAGGAATACCTCAGTTTAATGTACAAAATTGCAATGATGTTATAATGTGATTTATTTAATCATGTTTCTCTCCTATCACACCTTTTAAACCAAAATATTGTGTTTAAAACTGCAGTTATAAGATGGAAATAAGTCTCCGAAATCGTATCAAGGCAAACTCTACCACCTTTATCGTAACAATCAAGTAAATGGCTAACCAACTTCGGTTCATTACAAAAAAATATTTAACGATGTAGTTAGGCTCTATCAAGCGTAAAATGGACGCTCGATAAAATTCAACTAGTGAACACACATACCCAAATCATTCATCACATCTTCAGTGACTTAAAGCGTTTTGGGAATCGAAATTCTTACGTTGAGATGAAATTTTCCGAATATTTCAAAATGTATGTATTTCGTTAAATTAAAATATTCCAATGGGCTAGCCACGTATGAATTTGTAGACTTAAATAACATATATTTTTTACATGATTAAAGCAGCAAACGAGCATGCAGTCCACCTGGTGGTAAGTGGCCAATGCCGCTCATGGACATCTGTAGTCAACCCTAGCTAGGATCTTACCTAAGGTCGGCCACAGATGTGTTGCTGCCCCTGAGAACTAAGTTGGAACACCTCGGATAAGTTTGTCTCCCTTACCACAACCCTTCAAACCAGAACACAACAGCACATAACACTGCTGTTATTGTATAGGTGTGACGGTGGTGCCGCTGCTGTCGAACGACACACCATTCAGACAATTTTAAAGAACTATTATGCATGTAGGTTTCTTCATTAATTTTTCTTTGCCGTTATGACAAGTGATGGTTGATTTCTAATATTATAATTTGGACAAATCAAAGATATGTTCTTCGTGTAACAACATGGGCCCCTATGGATGAGACCGAGTTTTAATGATTAAATTATCTCGTTAACAACTAAATACTTCTATTATTTTTAGGTACTGAACAACACCATATTGTAGAATTCGCAATTCTAGAAAATAAAACCTCTAGTCGCTATCGACACTATTTTTTGATAAAAACCGCTTGGGTATTCATCGAAGATTTGATATACGATCGTCGGTGGCTAACGGGAACTTCCCTCACTAATTGGTTTCCCTGAAATTTTACGTAAAAATAAAAAGTCCAATAGATTTGTGCTTATTGTTCGTTCACTCTAATAGTGAAACATTTTTTGAATTAGATATATTGTTTTGGCTACATGAAATAGTTGTTAGCCGTTGTTACTTTTTATGGTTTCCTAGAAGTGTAGTTGATGGAAACATGCCTTGATAATGTCATCTTTTTTGTAAGTCCGATGTATTTAATCTTTATTTACTTTACTATAAATTAATGTGTTAATATATTTTACTTGTAAGAATACCATTTTATCTTTCAAAATGTAGGATGTAGATGTAAAGTACAGTTATATTTGTATATTACTGATAATGTTTATTTTTTGTTACAGTATTTTTGCTGCTGTATTGTAAAACATAACCCTATACTGTAGATATAAATAACAAGTTGTAAATAAACAACCATACAGCCTTTTGATTACTCAACATCACTATCACTACATAGTGTAAAACAAAGTCGCTTTCCGCTATCTGTTCCGATATAAAGACCTAACTTTAGAACTACGCAACTGATTTTGATACGGTCTTTTTAATAGATAGAGTGATTCAAGGGAAAGGTTTATATGTATAATACCATCCATTATATAGTAGAAAAGTCTGTAAAGCCGCGGGGAAAAGCTAGTAAATAATAGTATCAAAATTTTGAAAACTAATAAATATTCAAACACACTAAACTTATATAATAAATATTTGTAGTAATTGTTCAAACCTAAACGTACAAAAATACAACGTAGAAAATCCGCTTGCATTAAATAAAATATTTCTCTTTTAAATTTATGACACAAAAGTACTATGATACCAACTATCTCTATATCTAAAATTGAGTTATTTATAACAGGAGTCACCAATTAGTATTCGCGTGCTATCATAAATTTCGAGAGAGAATATTATTTCCCATTTCTAGCAATAAATATCTGCCAAGCTTTAAAGATTCCAATTCGCATTCATTTTAAAATTGGTTAAGCAGATATTTATGCATAATATTTGGCGAAGAACTGCGAATATTATAGCGGGAATATTTTTAGTTATTAATGTTTTTCAAAATAAATTTCTTAGAGGTGTCTAAAGTATAGTTTATTTATATTTAGCGCGGTAGGGTATGACCTATGGTCTTCTTGTTTTGGAGGAGACCCGTGCCCAACAGTGGGTCAGTAATGGGTGATGCGTTTTTTTATAACTTTTAATATAATCAACTAGGTTCTTTTACTACTCCGTGATTGTGGAATTGTTATAAATAATAACTTTGTTGGCGCGCATGGCCACTTTAGCATTTATTTTCATAGGCAACAAAACACTAAAAGAAAACGTAACAGCGTTTTCTTTATAGACTATATCATATGACTATATATGCAAATTTATGAGATAAATGTACAATAGTGAAAATATAACATGAATGAATACTACTCCGTAACAATAAATAGACAAGCTTGACTTGTCTATTTATTATACAAATATTTTAATATTGCATACAATCGTATAAATACAAAATAATATACATTTTTATTAAATTAGAATAACAATAAAATGCTATAAATAAAATCTGATAATCTACTTAATCACACACTTTAAAAAAATAAAATGCTCATAAAAAATCTATGATTAATATCACTGGTCCATTGCTGCGAAGCTGAGTAGGAACATCTCACATAAGTATACATAAGGACTAGCCACTCAACTTGAACCATAGATTCTGCCTGCATATGCCATAACTCCACATTTACTCAGTCAATTGAGATAATTACCAACTCACGAGAAAAAACGTAAATAGCTCTAGGGGTAAAATATTAAATTCTATGAAATTGTTGGTAGTATTCTGACTATAAATATCAGACAAGTATACAAAAGCCAAAATATAACATGAATGTATAACACTACTTTGTAAATAATACTTTAAATCTAAAGACAAGTTTCCTCTTTTATTATGTATATTATTTTATCACTACATAGTATAAAAAATATACTTTCCGCTGTCTGTCCTTATGTATACTTAGATCTTTAAAACTACGCAATGGATTTTGTTTTCTTAATAGATAGAGTGATTCAGGAGGAAGGTTTATAAGTAATTTAAGGCGTGCGGAGCCGCGGGCAAAAGCTAGCGCATCGTATTTAATTACGAAAAATAATAAAATTATAATAGTTCAACACACTTATAAAAACAAAAATGCAAATAGAAAAATCTAGGATAATTATCACTTATCCAATGCACAAAAGCTAAGTAGGAACATCTCACGTAAGTGTATACGTTACGTGTATAGTTGAGTGGCTAGTCTTTACACAAGGACTAGCCACTCAACTTCAAAAGATTCCCTGTATATGGCATAACTCCGTATTTACCCAGTCAATTGAGATAATTACCAGTTCACGAGAAAAACCCGTCCGTTGAAGCTCTAGGGGTTAAATTTTAAATTCAGTAAATTCGTCCGAGCATAATACTGGAGTGAATTGCGTGCTGCTAACGGAAATATGCATTCTTTTTTACTGTTTCAGGAAACATGACAGAACAAATGACTTCCTAATTTTGTCGCTAACAATGTTTGAGATGTTTGTTAAGTATAGTTTCATCAGAGACGTTATGGTAGCCACGATTTTTAAAATTATAAACGAGTATGAAGTACACTTTATGATACATAGCTACTACCACCCATAGATATCTTTAGTCAATCCTCGAAAGATGAAAGACCCTAGTTCAAAAGACTTAGATTGAATGCCTTGTATAATCATGTTTGCCTGACCACACCCTTCAATCCAGAATACAAAAGCGCTTAACACTGCTATTATAAGGCAGAAATAGATATGGCGATGGTGCCGCCGGAGTCGAACCACAAAATTTTCTACCACCTTTTGTATGTTGACCACAGATGTTCATAGGTAGCAGTGATTACTTACCATCTTCTAAACTTCTTTGCTATTTCAATCTAAAAATGCATAATTATTCATAATTACAGTATCTTAGCTCGTTTTGGAAGCTTAAATCACGTGCTAAATATCCCTTTAATTGGAAATTTTGTTAATAACGCATATATTTGAGAACCCTTATTATACCCTCGATTCTAAGAAAATTTTCACCTACACGGCGCTTTATTCCGTAACCAATTAACCTAATGGCTGAAACAAGTAGGGTACTTACACAGAATTTACTGGAATACGCTTTTGAAGACTTTATTTATTATTCAAGAGGAACGCTGATATCGGACAGCGATTGTCAAACTGTCAGGAAAACACTTTTTCGGGTATTAAATATAAATAAGATACATTAAAATGTATATTTTTAAATGCAAATAAGGAGTACTTTAATTAAATTGTCTATGGTCTTTACGATAACACAAACTAAAGTAAGTAAGTTTAAAGTGAAAATTCCTATAGACGCGTTGGGCATTTTAGGAATGAGGAAAAAGCACTGATTCGAGTGATCTTCACAACGTTTAAATTTTAAAATGTGAAAAAATAATAAACATTTTATAATTAGTTATCCTTAAATTTTAAAATGTGATATAATAATTATACACTTTATAATTAGCTAACTTTGAATTTTAATTATTTAATTAAATTTTTATTATAAAAGTGAAAATATTTTCTTCAACATTTTTCAATTAACAAATGCTGTAGGCGAAGGGGTGAAAAGAGGATCAAATTCCAGTCAAATTTCTAATTATTCAACTAAGTTTTAGATAAAATTCCTTTAAATTTATTTCAATAACTAGTAAATATAAACAAAATAATAATAAAATTTCGCTTCTATTTAATAAAAAGTTAAGGCAGAAGTATAGAAAAAAACACACCGTTAGTAATGATATAACCCTTTGTGGTTCGACTGTTCGACCTGTTTCTGAAATAGGGTACCTACCCGCAAACTGAAGACTTTTCATCGGCCGATAGTTGGGTCGTTTTCTTAATCAGTACAGAGAGGTATGCATATGCGCACATCACAGCGATTTAATATCGGTCGATAAAAAAGTTTGATGGGCTTCTCGTTGCGATTTCCCGATTCAAACTATCCTATCGGCCAACTATCGGCCGACTGCTGAATCAGTATTAGTTAACTACCACTTGCGCATACACGACGATTGTTTAGTTGTGCGACCGCTTTCCTTAACAATCAGTTACAAACGAATAAATTGTTCGAGAATAGTCGGCCGACTGTTGAATAGTCTTCACCAAACAGACTGTTTGGTGGGTGCGCATACTAGCAATCCAACCAAATTAAACTATCGGCCGATAGATAGTCTGTAGTCTGCTGCTGCAAATTGGTTATATTTCCATCGGGTTAATATTAGAAATCATATCGCCGCATTGACAAGTACATAGGGTTGTGGCATCACCGATAGATGCATCGATTCAAACTGCATAGCAGCCAATCGTTACTACTATTAAAGTACAAATAAACATTTGCATTTAAGAACAAAATGTCATACGTTTGACGCTCGTAAGCTCTCACTCTATTTGTAATACTAGTATAATATATTCGATTTGCCACAACACGATCATAAAGAGTTCACCAAAACACACAGTTTAAGTGGCACTTACGTTAAAGAAACGATAGACGGACGGCCAATATTCTAAAAGCATGATAACACATTCAATGCACGTACTGCATACTTTATAAATTCGAACGAAGTGGGTTTACCCTCTTGTGGACATTAGGAAAACTTCATATATTAAAAATACTATTTTTAAGGCATAGAAAAAGATGAGTACCTTGTAGCTATAATTATACCGTTATATGTACTATGGTAAAAAAACTATCTATACATATAAATGATTTCAAAATAACATCTTTTTACTTAATGCATACACGATATATATAACGAAAATGCAATCAAAAAAATTATGTCTATCTGTCTATTTATCCGGCTGTTTGGCTGAAGTAAGAATCTTCTAAACGACTAGACCGATTTTGACGAGACTTTTACTTGAAAATAACTGAAGGTCTAAGGCGTAATATAAGCTAGTTTAATTTTGGAAAAAACCTTTTGCGCGCGCGCGCCACGCGTACTCAGTCGCTTTCGCGGGAGAGCGGGGTGTTACCTATTTTTAGATATGTACCTAATCGTTTCTACTTTATAAACGCGAGTGAAACCGTGGGGATCAGCTAGTGTAGAATTTAAAAAGTAAGGCACTACAAGTATGTAGTATCTGAATACGATCACGTAAATGCCACTACGACTTCTAAAGATACTATTTGAGTCTATTTATCTTATACTTTTATAGCGTTAAATTTCCCGAAGGATTCCGTCAAAGTAAAATCATATGTTAAAAAAATCAGTTCGGACGTTGATATTTACAATTCTAAGATAAAGGCCGTGGCCGGTGGGACCAAAGTTACTGTCGCCATTTTCTTTTTGTTGTTTAAAATTAAGATGGATATCTCATTTCAAAAAGCCTTTGAAGTCGCAAAGTTCACAAGATTATTACAGGGTGAGTTTCACAAAAATCTGCTACTTGTAAATATTTTTGTGGTTCTCATTTTAGGATTTTTAATACTGAATAGTAAACGTATAGTTTTTCTTTGGGAAGATAATTATTTATATTGACATTTATATTGACTTTCTTTAAAAATGTATCTAATATACTTTATAGGATTAAAAAATATCATCTGATGGTTAAATGTAGTGCCGTCTATGGACTCTGGAACTAGACTTAAGTCAGTTACAGATGCGTTGCTACTACCGCTGCTTAAGACCAAGAAAGCTTCGGCTGAAAATCAAGTGAGCTAACAAGTACAATTTCCCACCGAGTACAGCTTTACGCTAGAACTACATATATTAATTTTACGAATTATATTAACTAGTCTTTATTGTACGGCCATAATCTAGCGTAAGAACTACTGGCGCTATCTTGTTTGGCTTTTTTACTAATATTGATTGTTTCACTTGAACGAAACTAGATGTCGCTGTACTAAAATCATATGACCCAGGGATTATAAACGTTTTGGTCGGTTCACAATAACCTTTCACCTCCTTATACCTTTATCCAAATTATTCCTGATAAGAAGTATAATCCTATAAAAAACTCATGTCCAGACTGCGGGGACTATTTATCCCCAGAAGACTGTATAAATACATAAAAAATATTACATTAATAAAGAAGGTCTTCTAACATCACTCAAGTACGTAAAGCGCCATATGGACGTATTATCTCTCAGAGGACGAAACTTATTACCCTAATATGGCGAAGAGCCTTAATATGAAATAAAGTTTGTTGCCAATACTATTATAATTTAGCAGACTAATGTAATTTAGAAGACGCTTAGACTATTTTGTGGTTAATTATTTATTCATAATAGCGTTGGTTCAAATCTGTAATTCACGCGTTAAAATACACAGAACAATGTTTAGTTAAAACCATAATTTAATGCGTAGCTTGACATCTTGATGTATGTTACATTTAGGCCATAACCAAAAAACATTTTAATTAGATAACTTTTTCAAAACGTAAAGAACATTGCAATCTAAAAATATATTCAAGAAACACTAACATCGGATGGACTATAACCACCTGAGTTAGAAATCCTCCAATTAACAGTCGATAGGCACTATACGAACCCTGAATCACACTATCGAAGTTTTTTAAACAACTTGTATACGTACAAGTCGTACAACCGTCAAATCGAGGTTGTCGCTGTACGCTTTCTCAGATCAACTATAACCAATCAACCAATCTCTTACCACAGTTGACGTATGTAGAAATAATCCTATTATTTATTAAGTAAAAAAAATCGTGGTTGACAGGCCATTATTTGCAATTCCCATACGGCGATATCTATTTCGTATTATCATATAATATCGTGGATAAGTCCGCACTGAGGGACCCGGTACGTCAAACCTCGTGATGTTTTCCATTAAACCGGTGACGTGTGTCTTGCTTTTAGTGCGTTGGGGACGCTCGTATTTGATTGGTGCAAGTGACAAGCGATGTAAGGAAGCGGGAAAAAAACGTTTATGAGCCCTTTTGAGTGTCACTATGAACGTAGTAGGAAAAATACACACATCTGACCTGATCTGATGGACATGTGTCTCTGTTTATATCTAAAGGAAGTTGGGAGCGTAGAAGAAGAAGAGAGGTCACGTTTATAATAATAATATTATCCATACCACAAAACAATATTTTTAGAATTTTATCTGTCTTATTGTGTGTTTATTTGCATGCAAAAACAATAACATTTATCCAAAATTGATTGATTTGAAAAAAGTGTCAATTTTTTCTTTCAAAAATCTTAAGTTTATGTTACTGCTTTAAATATTTACTACATAGAGACAGATGAAGCATAAATATCACGATCACGACCCTAGAATAGTCAACGCACTATTAAACTATAATCAGGCTGGTAATGAAACCTAAATATCGACTTATAGAGCAACATAATCATACAAACAACATAATCATCATCACATATCACAAAAACGCATACGCTTATGTTTTAAGCCTTACACTCGACGCTACTTGTAAAGAATGACGTACTTTGTTGTTGTAAATTGTATTATTTTCCTTCCTTTGATGAGTTCATACAAATATAACTTTCATATTTCGACCGGAAATTAAAGAGTATTATGTTACTGACATGTGGCCTTTTCCTTCCGCCACGTGTTTGCGAAACTTTTAAACTTATTGAAACAGGAGAGCGAATTGCAAATAAAGGTAAAGTTTCCTAATATAATAAGTAGGAAAACTGTTTGTGGTTCAACTGCTGTGTTCTGGTCTAAAGGGTGTGGTTAGGGAGATACTTATCCGAGACGTTCCAGCTCAGTCCTCAGTGGTAGCAACGCGTTTGTGGTCAACCTCAGGTAGGACCTTGATCTTATCTGGGGTTGATTACAGCTGTCCATGGGCGGGAGTTGCCACTTACCATCACGTGAACTGCATGCTCGTTTGCTACTTCGATCGAAAAGAAACTTAAGAGACACCACCACCTCACTTATTTCTGCCTTATTAGCCAGTGTTCTAGTTGAAAGGGGTAAGGGAAATAAACTTATAAGAGGCGTTCCAAGTTATAGTTATTAGGGGTAGCAGCCTGGGCCCGTCCCAGGTCGTAG
>DWPV01005441.1:0-12462 GCA_018251915.1 Urbanus proteus proteus
TCACTTTCAAACAAATTGCTTTCAATTCTCTCCACTGTCTTTATGCCGTCACTTTTTCAGTGCCAATTGGAGGCAGTATCGCGCTGAGTTTTTCATCTTAATGGCTCGGTGACTGCAATTTTCAGTTTTAAATCGTTTCTACGAGCTATTTTAAATTTAATTCACATTTTTTCATACTGACATAGCTGTGATTATTGTAAATTACCAGAATATATGAGGTCCTTCATTATTTTTAAATGTATAACCATCGATTCCAAGGCATATCTTTCATGACGAAAATACGACAAAGAAATTTTATAAACCAATCAGTGATAATATAACACTATCGGTATTTGAAGCGTTTATATCAAAAGATCCACGTTTATCAGGTGACAGCACACAATGAACCATTTGAAACCATTAAATAAATAGCGCTCCATTGTCGCTGTTTCACTTTCAAACAAATTGCTTTCAATTCTCTCCACTGTCTTTATGCCGTCACTTTTTCAGTGCCAATTGGAGGCAGTTTTGCGCTGAGTTTTTCAACTTAATGGCTTGGTGGATGCAATTTTTAGTTTTAAATCGTTTCTACAAGTTATTTTGGAATTTAACCGACGACTCGCGTATGCGGTCTCCGTACCGATGTGTCATCCAATGGGTCCAAGGCTAGACAGCTCTAAATTATGTAAATTCATTCAGATCTGTCTAACTACATTATTGTCTGGGTGTTTGTGTTCGTCTTTCTATGTCCCCCACCCACGACAAAGGAGAAAATCCTATTGTACTATGAGTGTATAGAAGAGTGTAAACATTCAGCATTAAAGTAAAATATCTAAGTTTATCTTAAAATCCCTTAGTTTATCTTAAAATCTTATTCCTTTTTTCCTAACTTTCCTTTCTTCAAAGAGACTTTATTAATTCTATTCCCGGTTATAACAACAATTTTCCAATTATATTTACCTCGACATAAACTTAATTTGAGCCCGGAATTAGGAATAAGGTCTTAAGAAACACGATTTTCTACTCACTGTAAAGAGTTTAGCCTAAAATGGGGTCTTTTGAGAAAAATCATAATTATTTCTGGTGAATACTGAGGGAATGTTTAGGCTAATGCTGATTAAACAAATTCAGTTTCAACAAAAATGGTAGGTTCTAACCAGTTACTGTAATAATTGTTATGTTTCTAAGTGTAGCTTGTTTGCTTAATTTTTATAAAAATTTTAATTTCTGCTTTTTAATTGCTGCATAAATCGTTTTGTTCGTTTATATAAAAGGTTTTTAGTTTTAAACAAATTTTTTTCAGTTCAAATTTCTGTTACTGCTTGTCTTGTCGTTACATAAAAAGCTTTTATGATCTTACTTAGTCTTATTAGATGGTAAAATGAATCGCTGTTAGGTACTAATTTATTCCATCAAAAATATTTAAAACTATGATACGCCTTAGACTTTCAGCTACCTTCCTGTGAAAGTCCCGTTAGAATCGGTCAGCCGTTTGGAACAAAAATTTTGAATGGCATTTTTATAGATATTGTGTATACTTTCATATGCATTGAGTAAACAATTTTTATCTTAAAATCACAAACATACACTATAATTTTATTCATTTGTATAGATAATAAACCTGGTATAAAGCGATCTGACCAGCTCGTGCACCTAAACTTTGATCTTGCAGCAGTAAATTTCTCGTACATTATTTATTGAAGGATGCGAAAAAATAAACTATTCACACTCGGGCGTAACGTAGCAAAACCTTCAGAATTTCCACGTTTCTATTCGATAAATAAAAACAGGCTCATGTCGCTTTTATATAGAAGTCGGTACGTGACGGGAATTGGCATCGATACTGACTAACACTACAGCTACACTATGTTATTCACGCTGTTTTTCATGCTTGTCGTGATGGCACGAATATTTTCAACTCAGCTATCAATACACTCCTACTTGAGACTTCACTTGAGATAAAGAACTGATCTGTAAATATGTATCGCTTGACAGGACGAGCGACAAGTCAAGCAATTTTGTCCCTATAACCCCAGGACTAGAATATAATTATAACATCCCCTTGTCCTAAAAGGCCACTAAACGACAGCTCCCGAGATTATAGGTGATCATGCATCCATCCATCAGCCTTTTGAGGTCCACAGCTGGACATAGGCCTCCCCTAAGTGGCACCATTAATCCAGCGGTTTCCTTCTGTCTTCTTCAGGTCACCAGTCTACCAGTCCATGGGTGATCAAGTTATGAAAGACCGAAACGCGCTCATAAAATTATATTCTGTTGGAGACCGCAAAGGAGCAAGAAAGCGACGGATGGGGTTATAATCCTATATGATCCGGCGTCTGTTCATTATACTGTAATTCCATTTCCAAGTTTCGCCTCGTCATAAAAAACACTACGCCTCTGACACCTTCGGTATTTCTCTCGTTACTCGCCGAGTATATAGCAATAGCTTATAGATCATGGGAACCCGCATGTCTTCGCGAATATCGGGCATTCAGTCGCAGATGCTGTGAATGGAGTATGCTGAATACAAAGATGATTCGGCTCTACGCTGAATACATGTGAGTGCTTATCTTTTGAGCATTGCGATAAGTCAAATAGGTTTCGCTTTTTCAGATACGTCGAATGATTTTCGGTATTACGTGTAGGGCTTGTACAGTGGCACTAACGCTTTTAGGTGTGTTAAACATTTAAGGGAGTTAAATGTGTGAGGTAAATTTTAAATTGAAATGTTAAAAAATCATAACTTTTTTACATTTTCAGTAACAGCAATAAAATTACACAATAATTGTAACTTTAGATAAAATAAAAATTCGAAATCAGTAGCGGAAATATGAATTCATCATTCAGATTATATACGTCTGGCTGGGAATCGAACCCAGGACCCACTGCGTGTCAGACCGGTATACTAACCGATCCGCCGCGCAGGCCGTAATAAGAAAATTTTAATCTTACCTTTTGCCTCTCCGATAATTATTATAAAGATCTTTTATTAACCTCATTGGCCTTCATAAAACAATTGCTACAAATATTATTACCCAATCATAACACAAAATCATTATTCAAGTTACTCTCGTCCCTGAATTTGAATTTCTAATAAAAGCCTAATAAACCACAAATAAAAGTAAATGTCAGAGGCCTCGTTATCAAAGGATCTTTTATTACCTTCACCGTGGACATTTACCTACCAAATTGACTTTGTCTCTAGGTAAGAAGTTATTTTAGTACATAGGTACGGTAAAATATCTATACAAATAAATAAAATTGAAGTGTCTGTTTGTGATTTTAAAATAACATTTTTTTCTCAATGCATATAAAAGTGTACACGATACCTATAACGAAAATGCAATTTAATTTTTTTGTCTGTCTATCAGATTGGCTGAACTAATCTTCTAAACGGCTGGACCGATTTTGTCGGAACTTTCACTGGCAGATAGTTGAAAGTTTAAGGCGTAACATAATTTTATACTACTTTAATTTTGGAAAAAACATTACGCGGAATGTTACCAATGTTTAGATAAGTATTCTTTTTTACTTTTTTAACGCGGGTGAAACCGTGTGGGTCAGCCAGTCAGAAATAAAAGGCATACTATGTCGACCATTTGTAAATAACATTTTATAAGAACTAAGTAGCAAAAGACCATGCAGTGATGATAAGTGGACACTGTTGCCCAGGAACATTTGTAAGCAAGTTCATACAGAAAAGGTATTAGATACAGCTAAAATTATTTTTTTGCGTTTACTCGTGAGGACATCTCCTCGTTCACAGAAATGCAAGACTGCTTTAACCTAGATACATACATAGTTTGTGTAGCGGTGGATATCATTTTCTATGTTTTATTTTAATTTTAATAATTAATTTTAATTTTAATAGTTTTTTTCAATCTCAAATTTTCAATTTTAATCTTTAGCGAATAAATACCGTAAAAGTTATTTAACAAAAAAATAAAAATATTTAATGACCACTTTAATGACATGACATTTATATATTCGTTCATTGGATTGATTAGAAACCACAGTACACAATTGGACGAAACTCTCGTATAATCACAAAAAAAAGAATTACAGGATTAAATTTCTATACAAAAACCTCATTTAAGCGAATCGTCTCAAATCGAATAAAATACGGACGACAAAACGTCCCAGAACGAAGCATAATTCGTTTTTCCACGAAATCGGATTCGGTCTGATTCTCGGCTTGTTTGCTTATCTCTTATTAACTCCCTTAATAGCACTCACCAGTCCCATGAAAGCTTTTGTGAAAGTTTCGTGAGATTGCTTTAAAATACGCCTTTTAACGGTGAAGAAGTGGCCGTCAATCAAGTGTTGAGTAACTGTGTAAATATATAGCTATTTTTAAGACACCCTAAACTACTATTACCTTTTTTTGTTGACGAGAGGTACCCGACGTCTCGGGAGCGACGCGGGGTTATGTGGGATATTTACCCGTTGACTGTTCTCGGCGCTGCGAAGAGGACTCCTCGGTCTCAGCAAGGAACGCCATCCGGAGTCCTCTGAGTGCGTTACCTCATCATCGGGGTCAGCCAAAGATTTATACAACCCTAGATAGGCCCTGCGCATTCAAAATTCTGTTTACGTTTTGCGTAACTGCTGCGTTTGCGTTTACCGCCTGGAAAATGACAATAATTAGCATCTTCTATGCTTACTGTCCCATGTCTCTGTTATTACCCACCCATATTGACTTCAAATAAGATCCTAGCCACTAAATCAAATTAGCCACCTAGCCACTAAATCTAACTACTAATTACCTACCCACTAAATCTAGCTACTAATCACCTCTAAGCATTATAAATGAGTAACTAAACACCAAAATAGTAGCATGAATATTTACATCGAAAATTCGTATCATAAAGCGTCAGTGCAATATTGCAGTTGTTGGTCAAATATCTACTCAAACATTAGCCGTAACTCATGCAATCAAGTTGAAAGCCAGCTACGTTGAACTTTCTGCACCATATACTGCACATATCTAATGTTACATTCCAAATTGAGTTGCAATGTAACGGGTTATTTTACTTTTATTTTTTATTATTAATTTTTTATTTTACTTTCGGTTGATTTTATTTATTTGTATAATATTGTATAACTATTTGAAGTATATACATAACATAAAACTGAATTCTTAATTTACATAAGAGTATGTCTGACTAGGAATTGAACCTGGATTATAGAATTTTGCACGGTTAATCAGTATAGTAGCAATTAAGCCCTTATAACCAGTATATTTCTTTAGCAATATTTCTTTTGCATTTGAGCAATAAATCACTGAGCCAACCTAGCAAGGTTGCACCACGGCCGGTATTCTTTTACCATCATCAAAATTTGTTACTAGCAATATAGCCGACTTCTTCTTTCTAGTCGTAACACTCTTGGCAGAGCGGTCGTGGTCATCATGTAGTCGTGAATGTAAGGGCTGATGTTGCTTGCCTCACGACATCTCGCCATTTATCCCTATATTTGGCGATCCTGTTGCATTCGTGTATAGGGCCTCCTATAGATGTTTTAATTTGATCGGTCCATTGCATGGGTGATCTTCCGCATGACCTGGTTCCATCCACTTTACCCTGTACAACAAGCCTCTCAATGGAGTCATTATTACGTCTTGAGAAATGTCCAAAAATTTGAGTATTCGAGTGTGTACTAATGCTGATAGACGGCATGTGCCGAGTTCTTGGAGAATGGAGACGTTCGTGCGAAACTCTGTCCACGAAACTCCAAGCATTTATCTCCAGCACCACATCTCTAAGGCGTCTATCTTTTTCTTTTCCACTTCTCGTAATGTCCATGTCTCTGAGGCATAAAGGAATATGGGAAACACCAACGTTCGTATCAACCGGATTTTAGTGGCTTTGGTGATGTTTTTATTCCTCCATATCTTTTTAGACACCGACATTTAGCCGACTTAGAAGCAGCTAAATGCAGTAAACACATAGCTATTAGCAATTTAGTCCGTTATAGCAATTTTGCCTGTTACAGCAATTTTGCAAGAGCATAAGCAGATTGCAGTCGAGTGCACTGAACGTTAATGTAGCCACATGTTTATAACGTTATTTTAACACCGTAGTCAGCGTAATTACTTAGTTTATTAGTTAGCGCAGTGTGCCATTACGAGTCATTGTATCATTAACATTAATGCAGTGTAGAGATATCTATCTATACAAATAATTTGAAGTGTCTGTTTGTGATTTCAAAATAACAACTTTTTACTCAACGCATATGAAAGCGTCTACGAGTATAACAAAAATGCAATTAAAAATGTCTGTCTGCCAGTCCGTCTGTCTGTTTGATCGAGGTAATCTTCTAAACGGCTGAACTGATATCGATTTTGGCTTTCACTGGAAGATAGCTGATGGTCTAAGGCGTAGCATAACCTATGAACTTTAATTTTTGAAAAATGCATTAGTGCGCAATCGACACGCACGTCATATGATCACAGAGTCTACGCCTAAAACATAAGTTAAGAAATAACTCAGTAAAAACATTTGTATTGCAAAAAAACAGGTTTATATGATATAGCTGAAACAATTATTAACAAATTATATTATCTATTATTAACAAATTTGTATGAAGGCATTCTGTTTCAATTAATACCTATAGATACAAAGTCGATATTTCCATATATTTATACATAGTTTTACAGTTATTACCCTTGAAATTTTACGTAAAAAAGGACACGAATACGGTTCAAATCATTAGATTCTTCCGAATTTGGATTTTTTAATAGTGAAATCAAAAGTCGTCGCTTATACCTCTTTCACTTTTCTGTGCTTATACCCACATGTCTACAAATATATACCAACATTTAAAAAAATATATCTCCAACTGACTTCACACGAACTATACGTCAAGTCGCTTACATCCACATGGTTTCGGAAACATACAAGCATCAACTGCTTATACGATAAGCCGTTAAGAGCGAGCAATCGAGCTAAAAGCCGAGCGCGGTCTCACCTGACCCTGAATACACGTAGCGTTAGCAAAAAAAGTAAAAAAAAAATCCAAAAAAAGTTTTTAAACTAATTTTATTAGTATATTACGAAACGTGTGACCTAAGTAGCCTATTATGCGCCGTGCAGAAATAGGCTATTTCAGTCACGGAAAAGCGTGCGTAAAGTGCGTGTTTAGGTCACACTCTGCTAAAAAATAGTTACATACGGTCAGCGTATGAAATCGAGATAATAAAATTATACGATTAATACATTTTTACAAGAAAAAATATTAAAAATGTCAGAACTTAAAGTTAATCAAAGTAAAACTTTGTCAAAGCGTACAGTCGGTTCAAGAGAACGGATATAAAAATATCACACGAAATTTTACCTCAAACAGAAAAAAACCTGTGTACTTAGATAGATACTTATGTTCCACCCCTCATTTGCTTTAAAATTAAGTTTATTATGTAAGTATGTTACGTTACACTATTTAATAACCTCACAGAATCACCGTTTCTAATAAACGTTTGAGATACATCAACGACTATTGGTGTTTTTATTGATTTATAGTAGCAGAGATATTATTTATGTGGTTTGCGCCAAACAGAAGTAAAACCAATGCACAAAGTTTGGACTCTACTCTGTCAGCAGTTATTCTTAAGTTTGTAATGAAAATGTAGTTCCATTAAGAGTCATAAAACAATCTTAATTTAACAATGATCGCAGCACAAAAGAGGAGAGAGTAATTTTGTTTTAAGTTTCCAAGTTCCGAATGTTCTTCGGAAGTTTAAGTTCCATTGTCTATGATTGTCGCAGCGTAAGAACTTCTGAACGAGGAAACTGAGAAATTAATATGAAACTATAAGTCCTGTGTGTTTTAACGGAGATTCTTGAATTAATAACTTACTAAAATTCAAAATATCATCAATAATTAATAAATTTCACCTCTCGTTAACTGTTTAGACATTTTTTTTAATTTTAGCAACAGAATTAGGTAAATAACAAACATTTTCTAATGTGCAATACATCTATCTTCAATATTAAATTACTAGTTTTTAGTAAAGGTCAGTCATTACCAATCATCATCATCTCTCGTCAAAAAATAGGTAAAAAAAAACATTTATTTTTATTTTTTTGTTTCACTTTTTTTGCTATCGGTCGCCCTGTCGTCGGTCATTAGACGTATTGTGTGTAACGTTTCTGAACTACGTAGGGGAGCTAGAACTCACATAGCGAGCTTTTATTGTTCTGAAAGTGTGAAAGATTAAAGGTGAGGGAGTTTCGAGTAAGTAGTCAGTTGTGCGTCTTTTAAGGCTTTTTAAAAAGTTGGATTTTTTCGAAGAATTCGTAGCTTTTTTTGTTATATAGAAGTAAACGAGATACGAGGTTATGTGGTAGTAAATAAAAGTATTTAATAAGTTTAAATTAGCAATTGAGCGTGCAGTCCATCTGTATGTATTGGCTACCTATGGATATCTGAAAGCAATTTCACATAGAAAAGGGTTTCTATTCGAAGTCAATTGCAAGTGCGTTGCTACTTCGGAGGACTGAGATGGAAGCCGTTGAAAATGAGCCCGTAACCACACCCTTCCATGAAGTTTTCCACTAAAAGCGATGTAAGAAACTAAAACTTTACCCTTAACAACCTATATTTGCTGCAATACGGATGAAAGCGCTTAACAAAGGCACAAGTTAAATTTACGAAACAACTTTAAACTAAATTAACACCATATTCCTCTAATTATATCGTAAACATTTTAATACAATTTAAATATTAATTACACGAAAGTATTTCTCCTATTCTAGTAAATTCACTTTGAAAATGGCATTCTCGCCATACCAGGATCAAGATTAAGGGTTTCAGGCTCAAAACTACGCGCATAAACTAAAATACTCAGATAGTAGGCTATAAATATAAATATAGAGCCCTCAAATTGCACAAGTTGACACCGTTAAGACGTTACCGTATATTGTCGGAGATAAGGCAGTGTGATCACTGTATACGACTAGCGAGAAGCGATAAAAACGCGGCTCTTGGTTACTTATAAAACTAGTGAGCGGTGCCAATATGACGTGGCACGCTTGGATTAGTTATGGAGTGTACTGTATTTGAGGAATATGAACCAATTTGTCTTTATCCGCGGCTTCGCTCACGTTAATGTGTGCCTGAACCGACATTCACATTTACAATAGTAAGGGTTGCCTGTACATTCGCATTTACAATAGTAAAGGTTGTAAACTTCAGGTATATTGCAAAAGAAAATGTTATAAATTAATATTAAGAGATCGTAGGTATAAAGTAGGTTGTCCTTGTAGTTCCGGGACCAGAACATGGCTACGGTATCCTCTGCCTGTCGTAAGAGGCAACTAGAAGGGGTACCGGGGTTGCAGGCGTCTAGAGTGGGAGTTCTAACTGTCCATCTAGTGGCTATAACTCTTACCAAGAATACAGAACGAATACACTCACACAGCGCAAGACTCCGACGTTACAAGAAGCGACATCGTAAGAGTAAATTATTGATCATAACAAATTGCTTTCTTTGTTTTGATTTGTTCGTATCTTTATCAATTTTATCTACCTCTTGTAAATAATAGTTAGTGGTGAGACAAATTCTGATAGGCAATGAAATATCACCTCGTGAATTTTGCGTATAAACTTTGAGCACGCTATTGGTTGGAGGCTGGGAGTAATTTGCATAACTGGAATAATAATAGATGTAAGTTTATTTAGAGAATAGATACTCTAGATAGACGCCTCTATACTTTTGTTGATGTAAAGTGAGAAATTCGCTGAAATGTGGCGCTAGTTGTATCGTAACTTATTAAGATTAGACGATTTTGCGTTTGGAAGTGATAAAATGATATTTCTGCCTAATAATAGCATTGTTAAGCGCTAGTGTTTGGTTCTGATTGGAAGGGTGTGGTATGGGAAACATACTTATCCAAGGCTTCTTAACCTATTTCTCAGGAACAGCAACGGCTCTGCGACAAACCTCAGGTAAGAATCTTGTCTCATCTGGGGTTGATCACAGACATCCGTGGTCAGCAGTGGCCAATTACTATCATGTGCGATACTTGCTCGCTTGCTACCTCCTCATTAAAAATGTGGCCTCTACCCAACACGCCTCATAAATATCATTTTAATATAACAGCTTTATACTGACCTTTAATTTTTGACACTTGACAAACAGTAACAAAACAAAGTAGTCGATAACTTCACAAACTTTCATTTTATTTTGGAAAGTTTCACGGGAATGTTTTAACTTTTCAATAGACTTGTGGTTGAAACTATGTTTGTATACAAAACCGAGTTTTCTGCTTTTATTCGGCTTGTGCTTTTATTCGGTTTTGTGCTTTTATTCGGTTGGCGAAGGATATTATTTTTTCAAGGTTACCGATTTTTTGTTAATGTTCTTAATGTAAACATTACATAGACTCGTACTCCTAATTGCTTACGAGTAATCGAACAAGATTATTTGGATGTTATGTCTAAAGATGGTATAAGTACTATAATTATGTAGTTCGACTCCGGCGGCACCACCGCCACACCTATTTCTACCTTATAAAAGTGTTGAGCACTACTATATTCTGGTCTAAGGGGTGTGGTAAGGGAGAGATACTTATCCGAGACGTTCCAGCTCAGTCCTCAGGGGTAGAACGCATCTGTCGCCAACCTGAGGTAGGACCTTGATCTTATCTGGGGTTGATTACAGATATCCATGAGCGGCAGTGGCCACTTACCATCAGGTGGACTGCATGTTCACTTACTTCTATCATATATAAGCGTAAAGGGACATACAGCGGAAAGCGACTTTGTTTTATACAATGTAGTCATTAGTAAAATGTCACTGATTAGCGAAATTAGTACGAAATATTCTACTTATTTAAGTACCACTAAGCGTACATCGAAAATCTAGAACATTAGACTTAAATATACTACACATGATAATAATCTAAATTGTACCCATTAAATAATCCAAATAGCACGAACCGTTTTAATGAGCAATAACTGGGAATTTTGCTAACGAATAATGGGTCGTGATTATCTAAATATGTACTAGTACTAACTTTGTGATGTGTGAATTAGATATAAGTTAAATTAAACTCAATAATGCAGATATGTTCGCTGAAAAACTAGTTTATAGTACTTATCAGATAGTCCGATATCAGATTTTTGTAAGATTCCAACTTTATATAGGTACCTGTAATGTTCAGGTTTTGAAGGGAAGACATATGCGAGTAACTTAGGCTAAAAATAAAGGTAGAATCTATGATGGATCTATGTAGTGGGGTGTCAGGTTCATGGGCGGCGTGAATACTATCAGTTATCATAAATATCCTTCCTTTCTAATATTATAAATGGGAATGTCCGTTTATTTGTTTGTTTGTAAAGCCTTCACGCCTTAACTGCCCAACCGATCGTTAAGAAATGCACACACATAGTAAGGAGTCCAGAAAAGGACATAGAGTACCTTTCATCCCGAAAAAACGTACTTCTCTCGAGGGATACAGAAGTAACTTTTACACCTACAACCTACTTACATTAATACCTACGGCCTCTCTGTGCGGGTAATAACTAGTTATTATAATATTTAAGTTATATGCATTCGCTATTACAATAAAATAACGCTCCACATCACGAATATCACAGAAACAATGTTTAAAAAATTCGTTAAAACGATTTGTAAAAAAACGTACTACAAAACTAGTGATTACTTGAAACGTAGAACCGTGTGGTTTAAAACGCCTCCAGCTCCATGTGCCTTATTAGTGTAAGTTAAATTATTGTAACACACCTATATATGTATGTACATTTTTTAAAAGATGTGCGTTATGGAGTTTCTCGCGCCGCTTCTTCTCCATAAACACTTTACGAAGTGGTGGTAGAGAAAAAAAATGACGTTCAAAAAGAATTCTTGTAAATAATCTACTTTGAATAAAATCTTTTTGATTTCATGAAAAAAGTATCAAATATACGAGTATTGTATATTAATTTGGCCCATTTGTACCTAATTTAATTTACGAAAGGGATAGAACCTATCAGTATTTTTTTTTTTTGGAAATTCTTATCTATCAATTGCAGGAATCACATACAATATATTAAATTACAAAAGATATTCATATCCGTTCCAACACATTTGTTCTAACCTCATATCTTACAAAATAGAATTAATTTCTTTCTACCCACTATACATAAATCATAAATAAGCCATAATATATCACAGTAAAGTATTACAAACACATTTCCCATACAGATTATGACATCGTGAATGTATGTTGGCGGGTAATTTATAGCGGACATTACTGTGCCGTCTTCATAACGGCGCAGATTGATAGGCGCGATCAATGTTGACTCTCGGCTATATTGCTATTAACGCCAACTTACTTTGTTGGGTTAGTTATTTATTTAGAGTAAATTATTTGTTTCCCAAACAATATATGGGTATTATTTGTTAATTTGAAGCGCGCATAGCCCTGCGGATTGCGTAGATCTTAACCGATCTACAAAGTTAAGCAACGTCGGGCGCGGTCG
>DWPV01005442.1:0-12461 GCA_018251915.1 Urbanus proteus proteus
ATTTGTACATTTTATAAATAATAATTCATTATTATAAAACTCTTGAACATACATAGTTATTAAACACCATTAAATAGGATATACAGCGGAAAGCGACTTGTTTCATACTATGTAGTGATGATAGATAATATCTTTCAGTTGTAGGAATTTTCCTATGAAACAATTAGCTGTTGTTTTACAAAGGTTTTAGTTGAAATAAATAGCTATGATTAATTAATCCCCCTCCTAAAAAGAAATCATTTGGTGTTGAGTTTCTTAAACTAATATAGTTTCTATTAATATGTCTTCTTCCATACACAGTAAAAAAAGGGTAGTTACACTAATTAACTCCAGATACGATCATATTATTAGAGTATCTGATTGAGACAGAAGCAATTGACACAGTTGTTTTTGGGCAGATATAGGTGTGGTCAAAAATTAAAGTAGCCTTAGACTTTCAGCTATCTTCCAGTGAAAGTCCCGTCAAAATTGGTCCAGCCGTTTGAAAGATGAAAACAGCCTCAGCCAAACAGACAGACATTTTTTAAATTGTATTTTTGTTATAGGTATGGTGTATACTTTCATATGCATTGAGTAAATAGTTGTTATTTTAAAATCACAAACAGATATTTTAATTTTATTGATTTGCGTAGATAAGCTCATAATTATAATATTATTTCACAGTCGAAGTTTTATAACTAAGTCTCAGATAAATAAAATAGGTAGTTTACTCACCTTGTATTTGAGAGAAGCCAAAAATCTAACCTCCTACCATGTATTTACACGCACACACTTACACAAAACTAGCGTAGTTTTATGCCAGTACCTTTAGTTTATTTACCCTCACATAATATTTTTTATAACCCGACCATTTTAAAAATGGCGTCATTTTTTTGTTGGGAATGATATCTACCTACTTTATTTATCTAAGAACTAAGCATACGAACCCTCAGTTCAATCTGTCCGTATTACTTTACAAGATTTAACTCATACAGTTTAATAAAACGCCTGTTAGAACATTTTATTTTCTTACCACAAATATGTCGGCGAGTTTACAGCGTTGGTCATAAAGTGCAGAGTCACTGCAAGTAATGTGTAACATAAAGCTGAGTTTCTTTGACTGACATAGAATTGGTACGATCTTGATTCTAGTCTAAGATACGTGAACGGACGATTGTTACAGATTTCATGATAGGGATGAGTGGGGGTTTAGTAAAGTTTTGTATTTACTTATAGGGTATTGTTTTTTATAAGGTTAAAGTAGCGTGTAGTCCAGAGGTAAGTGGGCTCTCCCGTCCATGAACATTTTTCTGGAGTTTTATTTGAGGCTGATCGCAGGTGTTTTGCTACTCCTCGTATCGTGCTCGCCTCGTATTGAGTATTTATAGTGGTATAAAATAAAAAAAATATTATTTTTAGTAGTATAGGTTTGAGGAACTTGCTTTGAGAGGATAAGGTTTGAGGAAGGAAGGAAGAGGAAGGCTTGAGGAACTTACTTTGAGAGGTAAATAATAATGCGATTTTGTTTACATTATAAATTGAATATCAATATTATCAATTGAATCACAGACGGAGAAAAACATCGTTAGAAAAAAATATTCTCCATAATATATTATCGTATAATTTTCCCTGCCAAGAAGCAACTAAGAAACAAGTTGAACACATTCAAAAGTTAGAAAAACAAAATTTTGTAATTTACTTCAGCTTGCAAACTACTAATATTATGTAAAAAAATCCCATTGTCACAAATCCTCAGACTTTATTAATCATTTAATCCTTATAGACGATAACAATAAGCTATGACGAGAATGAACTTTTTACTTTTTAAACGCGAGGGAAACCGCGGGGTTCAGCTAGTACATATCTAAATGATACTTCGATTTTATTTATTTGTATAGACTATGAGTCATTACTTTATTTTACTTGAAAACTACTAAAATTATATAAAAAATCCTCATTGTCACAATTTCTCAGACTATTTTATCATTTCAACTTTATAAGGCGATGAGAATAAACTATGATGACAATGAACTAAATTTGGTATTCTTACCAGTTCCCGGAAACTTCCACACTCCAAAACACAAAGTTGACCGCGGAACAACTTGTAAACTAATTGAATACTTTGATTGCTTTGGCTTTCTTCTAACTGTAACATATTTTGTGAGATTTTCTTTTAGTATCCTCAAATAAATAAAGTAGGTAGATCTATCATACCTAACAAAAAAATGAAGCCATTTTTAATGGTCGGGCTATAAAAGTGATTATGTGAGTGTAAATAAAGTAAAGGTACTGACAAGAAACTACGTTACTTTTGTGTAAGTGTGTGCGTATAAATACATGAAAGTAGCGTAGTTGTTTGACTTCACTCAAATACAAGGCGGTAATTAATCTATCTATTTTATTTATCTGAGGTATCTTCGTTAAACATTACGTTTTCTTACTACAAATAAATGTCAGTATGATGACTTTAAGTTAGTGACTATAAAGTTAATCCTATTATATTTTCTTGAATAATAATTCGGATTTTCAGTAGTATTTTTAAGTAGCAAACAAGCATTCAGACAACCTGATATGAACTAGGCATAAGTAAGTTGCTAAAATTACTTTCAGTCATATTACTGATCAATGACGGGCTGAGTGGGTCCCGGGTTCGATTTCCTGCCAGACAGATGATGATTTAGAGATCTGTTCTGGACCTGGTTGTTTGTGAATTTGTCTTTGTGTATCCATGGCACCCACGACGCATGAGTATTGTGGGGCAATGAGTGAAAAAGCGTCTTTAAAAGAAATGTGAATAGCCAACGGTCAAAAATACTTTTGACAGATTAGAATTTTGACTGCAACATATCTATAAACTATAGTGAGTACAAAAAAATTAAATCTTTTTGAGGCTGTTGATAGGTAAATTTGGAGTTTTTTTTTTTTTATAACATGTGAGTAGCAAACGAACTTGCAGTCCACCTGATGGTAAGTGGTCACTGCCACCCATGGACATTTGTAATCAACCCCAGATATGATCACGGTCATACCTGGGGTTGACCACAGATGCGTTGCTACCCCTGAGGACTGAGATGGAACGCCTCGGATAAGTCTGTCACCCTAACCACACCCTTCAAGCCAGAACACAGTAGCGCAGCAGCGCCGGAGTCGAACTACATGGGGTTCTACCACCTTCTAAAAGATAGATAGATTATTTATAAATGCAAACCATGTTACTAAGGAGAATTCCACAATATACAAAACACCTCAAGCGTAGTATTGTATACAAAAGTATACAATAACGCGTATACAGAAAGATCGTAAACTTTTAGTGCCTCTTGTACAAACAGATAATCTTGCTTGTCAAAATAACAACGTTATTTAATGATATTGAGCTAACATAAAATCGTTTTCGCCTACTTTAAGAATCATTTATTTGAAGACAACAATACGTTTATACAAACAAATATATCCCTTAAGTATATGACATAGAGATTATAATTGTATAGCAGCTAAATAATTGTGTTTAGAAAAGGTTATATTTTTACAAGACTGCTATGGAAATGACATGGCTGGGATAATATGGGAAATAATTACTGCTTTGAAAAGCTGAGATAATATTTGTATTGCTATGGTAAATATTTCATTAATGATTATAAAAACGCTTTTACACTCATAGCCAAACAGTATTATTTTTATGAGTGCAATGGATACACACATACATGAATAGACAAACACTCAAACCCAGAACTGAAATCTGAATTCATCATTCAGATGTCTGTATGGCCGGGAATCGAACCCGGAACCCATTGCGTGTCAGACCGGAATGGTGTACGCTCCACTACGCGGATCGTCGAATAATAATTAGAAATAATTACTGCATTAAAAGGCACACGGAACTTTTTTATAACGTGAGTACCCCTAAAGACTATATTGGAATGCCTCGGATAAGTTTGTCTCCCTGACCACACCCTTCAAGCTAGCACACAGCAGTGCTTAACACTGCCGTTATAAGGTAGAAATAGGTGTGGCGGTGGTGCCACCGGAGTCGAACCACATGGGGTTCTACCACCTTCAAAATATATTTGTATTGTTATGGTAAGCATATTAATGATGATAAATGAAATTAACCTATTGTTTTCTTACAAGGGAATATTTTTGTCGCCACCGTGCAATTTACCCTATTGTAATTCCGTTTTATATCCCCTTAGCGGAAATAATATCAAAATGTCGTGGCAGTTAGGAAATTACACGGGACTCACAATATAAAAACAATTTGTATACTTGTAGTAGATATTCCGACTTCTCCAAGATCACTACATAGTATAAAACAAAATCGCTTTCCGTAGTCTGTCCCTATGTATACTTAGATCTTTAAAACTACGCAACAAATTTTGATGCGGTTTTTTTATTGATGGACTGATTCAAGAGGAAAATTTATATGTATCCAACATCCATTATATAATAGAGAAGCGTGCGAAGCCGCGAGCAAAAGCTAGATTTTTATAAAAATGCGTTTAGCTACTTGTAAACGAACGTGTAGTTCTCAATGGTAAGTGGCCACTGCCACCCATGAACATCGGCAACCCACTTCATACAGAACAGTTTTATCTCAAGTCAATCACAAATGCGTTACCACCCCTAAAGACCAAGATGTTATACTAAAAAAATTTGACATTATTATCAAAACTTTCGTTATTTTCAAATCACAGAACTCAATAACTTCGCAAAGTGAGTGCCTACTACATAATAAAACAATTCTTTAAGTTTGAGACGCATGAATTTCACGCCCTTCTGAACATAAGCACTATAAATTTTACAAGAAATTGAATCTTGAATCTGAATTTACATGATTTACAAATTCTGGCACTGAATATAACTGTATCATGTAGATTTCCTACAGTTTAAACTATCTATGAGTATAAGATAAGTCAGCGTTTTTTGATATTGAAATCTTGGCTCATTTTATATGCCGAATAATGTTTTTGTGAACAGCATTGCTAAAGGGAGCATGATTTAAATTTATATATAAAACTTTAGAGGAGTGATAGCTTAATGGTTAAAAATTGGCCTGTCAATCGGTGGGTCCGAGGTTCAAATCTCATGCACCTCTAATTTATGTGCATATTAGAGATAATCTTGCTTTACGGTGAAGGAAAACATTGCAAGGAAACCTGTACATCTGAGAGTTTAAAAAATAGTACGCAAAGGTGTGTAAAGTCTACCAATTCGGACTTGGCCAAAGAGGTAGACTAAGGCCTAAAAACCTCTCACTGAGAGGAGATCCGTACCCAGCAGTGGGACAGTAATGGGTAGACGACAACGATCAACTTTAAAATATTAACATGGTTTCCACCATGTTAATATTTTAAAGTTGATCGTTGCTTCGTGAAGGATGAATATCTGAAAGTTCTTTTAAAAATTTGAATGTCGACCAAAAAGCACTCATGATAATATAAATATAATAAACAATTACCCACAATGTCCCACTGCTGGGCACGGGTCTTCTCCCACAATTGAGAGAGGATTGGAGCATACTGCTCCACCACGCTGCTCCAATGCATGTTGGTGGATATAATAAACAATAATTAAGTATATATTAGAGATGATTTAAATATTAAGCACGCGTAACTTTACGCACACGGGTTTGAAGAGTTTTCGAAAATTTGAGTCTCAAGAAAATTGGAGAACTTGAACCCATATAAATGTCCAAGATTTAATAGAAATGAATTACTACACGAAAATGAATCTCTGAAATTGTAATAATAAAAGTAAAGTAAAAGTACGAAAATAACTAAAAATATTTTCAGTAGGAATATTCTAAGCGGCTTATAAATGCACATTTCCATGCGAGTGCACACCATCATGAAACCCCACCTAAATTGTTACTGGCTGATATTTCGTAATCCGATGGACATAAGCCGATTAAATGTCGGTGGGTACTAGTTGAATATAATTTTATAATATTTATTTGAATAATATTGAAATATCTGTCTATGACTAAAGGATTTATACGCTTTGTAGTCATTAGGCAGTGGCTCTCAAACTTTTTTGGCCTTTTTGAAAAGCGAAATTTTTGATGAAGCCCCAAAATAAACGAAAAAATTAGGTGCATTCTTTTTATGGGTAATCGTGTATGAATGACTGCATTACAGTAATAAGAAAAAAATATGTTACTATATTTCAATAGTAAAACCACAAACTCAAAAAAAACATCATTTCTTCCGTAAAAATGCTTCCGTAAATGTTTAAAAAAACGCTCTCTACACCCATACTGCCCCAGTACGATTTTCTCACGTATCGTGGGTGCTATGGACATATACAGACGAAAACACAAACACTCAGACCCCGAACAGAAATTTAAATTTATCATTGAGATATTTGTCTGGCTGGGAATCGAATCTGGTGACCGCTACGCCGCCACGTCGTCGTGTATGTTTCTGCGATCTACGAGTACATAAAGGTGACTAAACCGAATGATGAGGTATATCATAGATATAGTAGTATATAATAGTAACATAAATGTTAACATATACACAACACTTTATACCATAATTTTACACGCAGAGATTTTCAATTTTCACTGTCAATCTCGAATGGAATCCAATATTTAAACCCAGCTTAAATAACCTAAGCTTCAAAGCTCCAAAAGAGAAGATATATAGTAATCAAAGTTAAAACTGTTATTGTGTACATTTTGTAACGTTGTATAATTTTGTAACATTGAATATTACAATGAAAAGCTTAATTCCGAGCGAGTAGGCTTATTCAATGCTTTAGATAATTTTTTAAAACATTTTTATATATGTAGAATATTTATAAGATTTAAGCAAAACAATGGCTTTATTTAATCTTTAGATAAAAACAGTAAGTTATTTAAAAGTCGAAAAGTAAACACGCAGGGTAAACTAAAGTTATGTTTAAAATATATTTCTAGTTCTAATAATGTAACAATGTTTTAATAGTCAATAGGAAGTATAATTGATAATAAATATAGTCACGATTACATATATTAAAGTAAAATGCAGATGGTTTTCTTTCCAAAAAAATTTTAAACGTATAATTCTTGATTAAAAATACACACAATTTAAGCTTCCATTCTGAAACAGTAGAAGTAATGACACTGTCTTAGTTTGGATAAACGAATAACAATTAGGTAAAGTCACGTTACTTTATAAACAGCACAGATAATAGACATTTTAAAAAGGGTAACACAAGAATCGTTACCTTGAACAACACTTCAAAGATAATAAAAGCATCATTACCTTGAACAACACATGTCAAAGGTAACAAAAGCATCATTACCTTGAACAACACATGTCAAAGGTAACAAAAGCACCGTTACCCTGAACAACACAAATAAGGGTAACAAAAGCATCATTACCTTGTGAAAAGTGCAGCGAAGAACCAAGCTAGCGCACAGATCAGCGTAGCACGCGTCTTGGTGCACACGTAGCCCGCTCGTAGCGGCTCGCAGATCGCGTAGTACCGCTCGAAGCTGATCGCGAGTATGGTGAGCACGGAGGCATGTGCTACGGTCAGCTCTACGAACGGGACCGCTAGACCTGTGAAGAAAATAATATAATTGAGCGACAATTTTCACTGTCTCCATTTGTATTCCTATTCTATTATTTTTAACGTTCAAAAAGTGTTCAATATGTATTAACTTTGAATAAATGTGATTTGAATTTGAATTTATTACTTTTACAACAACACAACATTATTTCATTGTCTTTATTTCTATTTCTTTTGTGTTTAGCATATTTTATCTGAATGATATATTTTATTTTATGTTATTTAGAACATACATTTACAAAAAAACATGGCATGAGGTCAAAGGATTTGCTTATCTTTTGCATAAGTAGATCAAAATTAGGTAATATCAACGACATTAAAGGCCTTATTTTATAGCTCGTCGATTGTAGCTAAAAGTGAATTTCAAATAAGTCACAAAACTTCCAAAAATAAAAGCAATAGAATATTTTAAGAAATATTAGCAAAATTAATCAATTCGATTCAAAACTAGTATCTTACTCCAGGCTCCAATTGCGTGAACATTAAAATGAAGTCAACTCTAAAACACATAGTCTGGGCACATCGCCAATGGCTGGATTGTGGACAGTAAGAATTTTACGTAATGCCCGCAGCAATTGAATGGAATCTCGATGCAGTGTTGTGGTTGCCAAATAAGGGTATAACTTACAACATACGAAGGAAGTTTTGATATCCTTATAAATATATTTTCTATTTGTCGTAATCCTAATTATTATAAATGCGAATGTCGGTTTGTTTGTTTGTGACGCCTTCACGCTTGAACTAATTAATCAATCGTAATGAAATTTTGCACACACATTGCCAGGGATCCGGAAAAGGACATAGAGTACTTTCTGAAAAAAAGATACTACTCTTGAGGAATATAAAAATAACTTTTATACCTACAGCCTCTTGACTGGCATAGCATTTGCATTATACCTGAAGCATACAACCCTGACTATTATAAATGTCCGTTTATTTGTTTGTTTTTTTCGCCTTCACGCTTAAACTACTAGACTGATTGTTATGAAATTTTGCACACATATTGCCAGGGGTCCGAAAAAGAACATACTGTACTTTTACTTTTTATCTTACTTTTTATCTCGAAAAAAGAGGGAAAACTCCTGAGGGATAAAAAATATTTTTATAGCCACGACTTACCTACTTTTATACCTACGGCTTCTTGGTATGAATGACTAGTATTTGCATTATACCTCAAGTATATAATCCTAACACACATTAGCGCGAGTGAAGCCGCGGGAAAAAACTAGTACTAAATGAGACTGAAGCAAATGAAGCTAAAACAAATTAGGGAAATTTAGTTCATAATAAGCTACACGTAGACAACTGTTTTAATAAGAGAACCTTTAAGAGAAATGGCTCATCATTTGTTACTTATTAAGTCGATTACGCACAATCCTAATCATTATTTGATAAAGTATACAAAATTTGGAGAACGTCTATCGAAAGTAGATAACTGTGTCACATTATGAGCGCCGATTTAAGAAGTATGTACATAATATTAAAAGTAAATAATATGACTAACTATCAGATAAAAATATTTATAAAAAATCGAATTTCAAGTGAAAAAAAATTTCTGTCTGTTTGGCTGAACTCTACTAAACGGCTGGACCAATTTTGACGAACGTTCACTGGAAGATAGCTGAAGATTTAAAAGATCTAAAAAGGCGTTACATAGGCTACCTTAATTATGGGGAAAACACTAGCGCGCGCCACGCGTATGCGAGCGCCATCACAAGAAAGCGGGTATCGCGTATGTTTGGATATGTATTCTTTTAATTTTTTTCTTTTTGTTTTTTAACGCGGATGAAACCGCGGGAATCATCTAGTTGTTCTATATTTATTACACAAGAAATATTAATGTATTATGCATAGAAAGGCACGCATACGAGTACATAAAATAACGGATAGTGCCTACGATCCTTTACCAATCCCGTTTTCCTAAACAAAGTCCAGCCCTTTAAATCTCATTTGTCTGCCGAAATTGCTAAAAGCTGTTTAAGGCTACAATAAAACGGATCCGGGCTTGAAATATTACATTATTTGTGACCTGAAATTGTTTACCATACTTATAAATGTTTTAGATTAGAAAAATCTATATAAAAACTTATAAAAAAGATAGTGATTGTTTTTATTTTTATATGCTTGTAGCAAACGATCATGTAGAATTGTAGATTAATTGGTCATAAGTGGCCATTGATGCCGAGATAAGATCAAAGTCCTACCTGAAGTTGACCACAGATGCGTTGACCTGAGGCCTGAGTTGGAACGCCTCGGAAAAGTCTGTCTCCCTGACCACACCCTTTAAGCCAGAACACAGCAGTGCTTAACAGTGCTGTTATAAGGCAGAAATAGTGTGGCGGTGGTGCCGCCGGAGTCGAACTACATAGAGTTCTACCACCTTCAAAACGGTAAGTTACATATTAAGGGTTTGTCGCACAATAAATATCTAATCGCAAATATGCGGTTTGTCCGCTAGTATTTACATGAAACATATGATGTAACGCGGAATTGCTTATCAATTTAGGTCATGCGGGTTTAGTTAATAGCCGATTTCTCTATAAACTATGATAAAAACGTAAACATTTTAACATTTAACTAAACTGAACTTGTAACATGAAATTCCGATTTTATTTACCTACTTGTTTTCCTCCTTTCAGTTAATTATATTTGGGAAACCGTTTTATTTTTTTGTTTATTTCAAAAGTAGCTTAAGCCCGCGGCTTCGCACCCATTAAATTTCCTATAAACCTTCCTCTTGAATCACTATATCTATTAAAAAACGCATCTAAATCTGTTGCGTAGTTTTAAAAATATAATCATACATAGGAACAGGCAGCAGAAAGCGACTTTGTTTTATACTATTTAGTGATAGTGATGTGCAACAATAGCTATAATTGGAGTAATTACGTATTTATACATATTATACGTATGTAGGGATGTGTAAGTACAAAATTATATTCCTAATACCAAGTTCCGTTAAGATATAAAATATAAAAATGCAACGATCGGTCGGCCAAGTTGGGCAATCACATTGTCATTTAGGAAATTTAATATCTCCGCCACCCGCTAATCGTTTGGTGAGCAAGTTCCAAGCGATAGCGATTTAGAAGAGACTGTATAAATTAATAAGCTACTAAACAATGTTAAAGCAGTTTTGAAGCAGGAAATAGTTAGGCGAGAAAATCAAGAAAAATTGCTAAACATATTTAAGGAATTTTGTGTAAAAGTTGTGTATTTAAGATTATATAGTCGGCGATGCGTAGAAGTACCTGCTAGCTATGTCATACAGCTGTGATAGCCTAATCGTTGAAATTTGGCATCCCAATCGAGGGGTCCGAGGTTCAAATCCTGGGCACCGCCGACACCGAATGCAATGAAGATTATGTATCTAATGCTCCCATGCCCCCCGAATTGCGATGTGTATTTGTACTTTTAAAAGAAAACTTGTAGGCGATCTCATTGTCGTTCGGACAGAGTAATGTCACTGACACCCGCTCCAAGTTGCAAGCGAAAGCCCGGGATGAAATCGAGAGCGGTTAATAAAAAAAACAATAAAACAACTTCCCAGCTTGTTCCTGGAATTGTATTTTAATAGGTACTAGCATTTGCCCGCGGCTTCGCACGCCCAAAATGACATATAAACCTTTCTCTTGAATCACTCTATCTATTAAAAAAAACGCATAAAAATCCATTGCGTAGTTTTAAAGTTCTAAACATACATAGAGACAGACAGCGGAAAGCAACTTTGTTTTATATTATGCGAATTGCGATGTCCATATGTACTTATAAAAGAAAACTTGTAGGCAATCTCATTGTCGTTCGGACAGAGTAATGTCGCTGACACCCGCTCCAAGTTACAAGCGAAAACGTTTTAAGTTTGCGACTGCCGTTAGAGTTATATTGAGTTTTTTATTAAAAGTTCTAATATTGGTGTTATTTGTGCGTTGCATAATGTCCTTAATAAAACACATGAAACATACATTTAATAATATAAAAATAGGTGTTATGTTATATATCATCACAATTAATATATAGATAAGGTTAAGTTTGGTTAGGTATTTTTTACAATTTCCTATAGCCCATCCTAAACCAATAAAAAAGTCTTTTTTTCTTTGCTTTTTATTTTTATTTTATTTTATTATAACTTTATTTATTTCATTTATATAGAAATAAGGAAGTTTTACGTACCTTGAATGAAATATGCATACAATTTTAAAATAAATATAATATTAGGTAAATAAAAAATTTCTCAGTTTCGGCTTACTATTAGTACGAGTAGAAATTATCTACTTCGTAGGACATATACTATAATAAAGATAAAGACTAAGCAATATAGACCAAACCAAGGCCAGTTTCGGACCGCTGCCACTTCTATAAATAAAATGAAAGCATCGCAGAATTCCATAACGTTCGAGATGTCCAATCACAATGTCATTTGCGAAATTTAATATCGAAGCTGAGTTTAAGCCTGACGCGGCCTCCGAGTCTAGATATTATATCCGATAGTTTATTGAAATGAAAGTTTTTTAAGCTCTTGGGAAAAGTATTTGGGTTGCGGAAACGGTTACGCTGGGGAGTTACGGAAACGATTACGCTGAGGCTTTACAATTTCACCCGCGTTTAAAAAGTAAAAAAAATACATATTTAATCATACATGTCATCCCGCTTTCCCACGACGGCGTGCGCAAGCGCGTGGAGCGCGCGCTAATGAATTAATAAAAAATTAAAGTAGCCTATGTTATTTCTTAGACATTCAGCTATCTTCCAGGAAAAATCTCGTCAAAATCGGTCCAACCGTTTAGAACATTACCTCAGCCAAACAGACAGACAGACAAAAAAATGCATTTTCGTTATAGGTATCGTGTATATTTTCATATGCATTGAGTAAAAAATTGTTATTTTGAAATCACAAACAGACACTTCAATTTTATTTATTTGTATAGATG
>DWPV01005443.1:0-12461 GCA_018251915.1 Urbanus proteus proteus
AAAAAAGATAACGTTTTAATTAGTGTTATAACAGTATACACACGTGCACGTCTATAATTAGATAGCTATTACGGCAAATTGTGTTTTTATTGTAATTCAAATGAATATGAATACGGGTCCGTTATTATAATCGGCTCGTTGTTTTTATATATTTCATTAAATTTTAAATTTCATAAAAACTAGGAGGTATGGTCCTCCAGATAATTATTGACTTTGCCTATGAACCATTAAACTCACACCTCGTTAGACTTCTATTCATTAGATTAAAGACTTCAAGCGTCAATTCAAATTCGAGCGGATGCTTGACGCTGAATCTTGCAGTATACTTAGAGGCGCTCCAACTTAGTCCTCATGGGTAGCAACGCATCTGTAGCCGGCCTCAGGCAGGACCGCAATCTTATCTGGGCTTTACAGATGTCCATGAAGGACAGTGGCCATTTACCATTTATAAATATATAGATACTAGTTTTCGCCCGCGATTTCGCTCGCGTTAAATATTAGATTTATGTACTTCAGGTGTAGTTCTAATGCAATTCAATCTTATCAAACAAATAAACGGACTTAGGATACAACATACATAATTGAATTCGTTACGGGCGATAATAGGCCGCAAAGACTGCTTACTCAATAAGATGGACCGATGCGCGCTGGCTTGTTTGTAATGACAGTTTTTTTAATACGCCGCAAAAATTAGGTAGTAGAATACTAAATATCAAATCGGTATACCTTTTAGGATTTCGAGACATGCGTGCTGAGCGGCGACCGCGAGTGCCGCTACATCGAGGGCGAGACGCATGAGGGCATAGGCGACCACCGCCGGCAGACACTCTTCTTCTGCGGTCATGAGCCGGAATGCACGTGAGTTTGTTTTAAACCATGTATTTAAAAAGGTAGAAATACATTACAGCTAAATTAATTGCACACAAAACTAGTCCTGATTTGATAGTTGTTAGATGTTGGTTGAGATTGTTCTCTACACTTGTATGAGGCATTTCAGCTTAATAATCAAGGATAGGTACAGATCTGCCTGCTATCAGGACCTATCCCATCTCAAGTTGATTAGAAGTGGCAGTAGCTATTTAACCTGAAAAAAAATCATATTTGTTTGCTTCTTTAATTTGTTAAATTATAGCGGATAATGCAACTACAATATAGTATTTTGACAGCATTTAAACGTGATATATTCCACATTACAGGCCATTCAACACATTGGATGCTCTGCAACGTGCCAAGCGCGTAGTGGAGCAGCAGTACGCGGTGGTGGGCGTGCTCGAAGACATGAATAACACGCTGCTCGCCTTTGAGAGATATGTACCTCGATTCTTCCAAGGAGCTTTGCGTTTATACTGGGGTAAGCACTATTGGATGTGCAATAATTCTGACATTTCTTATAGTAACAGTGTATAGAGCTTCTGCATTTTGATTTGATATATTTTTTTAACTTGCTTCTCTAAGTTGAAGAGGGCAAATGCATAATCCTAAAGTGGAAGAGAACTCTACAAGCGCCTGCTATTTTTCAATTGCAAAGTCACGCATATCTAAATTGCTTTTAAACTTCCAAAGGGAAGGTACGCGTGGAATTGAACCCTGTAGATATTTTTGTTATTTTTGAAACTTAAGTGTTACCGAAACTTAAGTGTTACCTAATTATATTTACCTATGGGTGAGTAATAAGCGTAATAGGTATGAAAGTCTCCATGTTCTGTCATGTTTACATACATGATTAGTTATTTAAGCAGAGACCAACGATAACCCTTTAGAAATTGATAAAACTATAGGTACGTGACAATATCTTTAACATCCTCCTATTCTAATTTCCAGAGGAGCTAAACGCCTTCAACCACATAAACCGCAACGCATTCAAGCCGCCAGTGACGGAGGCGGTGAAACAGATAGTGCGCGCGAACTTCACGCGCGAGATCGAGTTCTACGAGTTCTGCCGGCAGCGCCTGCACATGCAGCTGCGCGCGCTCCGCGACCCCGCGCTCACGCCGCCCCCTAGGGGATATCGGAAACAAACACAACACTATCTTAACAGATTATAGAAGTAGATATAGATAGCAGTGCGCCGCTATTGTCGGTTGGAAGCAATTTTGTGAAAGACAATAATTTTGATAAAGAGATAGAAATACAAAATTTAAAGTTTGTAACAACGTACATAATTATGTACTGTGTGTCTAATGAAAGAGCTTTTTAGACGCTAACATATAAATGATAAATATATTACCTAGTGTTATTTATAATTTCTATAATCGATCCTGTTAGCTTCAATGTATAAAATCATTTTGAAACATATGTGTACAGCAAAAATGACACTTATAAAAGAAGTATATTTTAATTTTGTGAAAGACAATATATATTTTAAAATAATGCATCGATAAACTTACTTTAAAATAAACCATATCCATAGAAAATAAATATGTAGATTATGGTTTATCAAAATGTTATATGTTGTTCGTCTAAATTAACAGAATTTTAATATCAAATGAAACGTTTTACAAACCTGAGGCTTACTTTTTACTGTTAATTTTTTAACACAACTTTTTGGTGCCTTAATAGAAATTTATACACATTTAATTAAAATATCGTATATGTATTATAAAATTAGGTGATACATATATGTTATTTATGTATGTCATTATTTACTGTTTTAGTTATTTTGACTTAATGATGTTTGTTTGATTGATACACAGTTACACGTGTAATCCGATTATCTTCCTTTTAACTAAGCTAATATTTTGAATATAACCGAATAACTGGCTTGATAAAACAACACTCCAATCATTATTTTAATTACGCCTAGAATTTATAAAATATCTTGATAGAGTTAGGGTTGGTGCGGTTAAATCGGAGCTGGAATTAATGCCTACGACATATTGAATTGAAATTATTATTCATAGACCAGACCATAAAAAGGTGGTATATTTGGTTTATACATTCTTAATTGAACAGTTTTTCTCCAGCTCCGACATGACTCCTACAAAGTTCGATGAAATATTTGATCGAAGCCTACAAACCTTTAATTCTTTAAGTTAATAAGTGTAAATGTGAGACCTTATAGGTATGTTGTATGTGACCGATTCCCGCCGGTTGATTGATTGTCGTGTAAGCATGTTTTACTTATTTTACATACCTATGTATTAGAAAAGCAAATAAATGCTGTTGTTGTAGATATTTTTAGAGAAAAAAGACTTGTAAAGTCTCTTAGTAAAATAAGATAATGTATCACACATACATCTAGATAAAGTTATTAAATTATCAATTAAGAAAAACTATAAACAACTAGAACTGATGTTGATGGAAATGAAAAGGCATTTCCTAGCCAGGTGGAAGCTCCTCCTTGCCAAATATAAAATTATTAAAGCTCAAATAAATGATTTGTTTCAATATTCATTTAAAGCCATTTTAATCAGAATAAATACGTCACTATACCATTTTTAAAACTTATCGTCGTTTACTTACGTCTATAATGCATTTTATACTTTAGGATACTTTGTGTAAACATAAATATTAAATCATCGCGCTGAACTTCGATATTATGTAGTTGTGTAGTTAGTTACTTTAGTTGTATTGAGTACTTTCAGTTTTAACTTTAAGTCTTAGCCACTTTTGTTAAGCCAATTAGTTAAATAAGTGAGAACAAACAAGTTATTAATGTTTGTATTTCTCAAGAGAAAATTATCTGACGTCTGGGCTCATGTGAGACCTTTGATGACTTTCTTTTTAGGTAAATGTTATTTAAAAGATAACTATTAATATGTCAATGTTGCAGATAATTTTACATATTTATGAACAATATCATCCAATAAATGTGATATATTTAGCCGTATTATGATGTTGTTAAACTAGATTATGTCAATTAAATCGTGTGGAAAACGTTTTAGTTTTAATTCCCATACTCATCGTTTTATTTTATAAAATATTCAAGAAAAACCACATTATCTCATTACCTTTCGATCATTAGATCTTCAATCTACAATAAGCGCTGCTGTGTTTTGGTATGAAGGGTGTCGTGTTTAAAGGAGACACTCTTAGGTAACTACTTATACGTGGCGTTTCGACTTTTTCTCTGTAATCGACCAAGGTTGGTTCCCGTCCAATCTGGGATTGATTACATGAATAGATGTCCACGGGTGACAGTTGCCTATTAGATGGACTGCATGCCCATTTGTTATTTCTACGTATAATCACAAAAACATTATACAAAGAGAATTAAGTTTGACGCTTGTCAGCCTACAATTTGTTTTGAATACATTAAATATACAGAATATATTAAATCAAACAGCAAGATGTTTATTATGCACATTAATTTATTAGATTAGATACGTAGATATTGTTAAATATAATGTCAAATAGTAACAATAAAAATTAATAGGATAGCGTTTCTGCATTTGTATAATTAATATGGCCACATTATAAGAATTCAGGTACATACAAAAAATAAATCCTACAAATATTGCAGATTGCTTAAATGTTACAATAATTTCATTTTCATAATTTCTATTAGTCTCATTGATTTCATAAAATCTCAAAATATTAATAACAAATAGGATAAATATCAATTCGATCCTTATTTAGGTAGTATGTCATGACGCATTCACAAATACAAAAATAGAAATATAATCCAGTTCGTAACATCCGTATAGAAATAGATATATCATATACAAAACTGTTTGGATAAATTATTCCCATGAAGATTGCTTAAAATTTACTTATGAGGGTTATCTGATTCATCACCTCGCTACTTACTCACAATTTTACATTAACAATTTGAAACATCATAACAATCTAACGGAGGATGATGCTATGTCACCACAAATAATTCTATCCGTATTCTACTTCTCATAGATAATGTGAATAAAATCTTTCTAACTAGGTGATGTTTCGACGTAGAACTATTTCATAAGGCTAATTGTTGTAAAAATTGTATTAAAATATCATTCAGATTTTATCTCTCAATCTATTTACAAAGGAACAGGAACGGCAGCTCGCTCGCCTCGCTCTGACACACTCTTATCCTACACCGCATGCGGCTACTTTATTGTCCTCGAGGACGACAACTACGACACTACAAAATAGTACGAAAATTGATTATCCTGACGTTGTTATTGCAAATGGCACTCGGAACGAGTCGCACACTCGTTCGTATTATATTACCTACACCTATTTCTACTTTATATCACAAAAACGCTTCAATTTAAGCCTCGTGTAATTTAGGACGCCACGTTCGCTCGCCTAGGAACTGATCGCAGTTGAAACAGGCACAGGAATGTGACCAGCAACGGACGCCACCAGCGAAGCGCTGCACGCGGCCAATCCGGAACCCGCCGGAATCCTCGCTTCGGACTGCTTGCCATCGCTGCTCCCAAATGGGTGCTTTTACCTCCCGAGTCTTCCTACACAGCATCAGTAGAAGGACGGATGCCAGTCGACTGTGGGATGAAGCACTACTGGAGAAGTAGGCGCGGGGGCTTGTGCACCCAATGCAAGGCAATCGAAACAATAGTTAACCCCGCAATTATTATCCCAAAATTGCTGCCCCTTGCATTGGAATCGAACGGCCAATTCCAATCTTTGTCCGGACGATATACATGGCGCATATAAAACAAATTGAAAACGATCCGAGAAACCATCGCATGAACCTTGCACGTATGTCGTTGTTAAGTCTGTGTATGTTTTCCATCGGTTCATCGTGTAACGTACGTGCACAGTCTTATGGAAGTCCAAATTTCTAACTCGCACCGAACCGCATACGGTTACATGGACGCCGTCGCAGACGCGCGCACTCTCTAAACAAACATTCTGCTTTTCCAGTTTATCAGTAACATCACTTGGAAGCTGAAACAGAGGTACCAAGGTAAGAGCACCGAGCCGTGGAGGAGCCCGTGCCGGTGGAGAGCTTTGCACATCGCATCCGGAGAGATCATCGTAGGCAGATTTTGGAATAACTGGAATTTCATCCATAAATGTTTTTACATCCGCTAAATCAAGTCCCAGAACGTCAGCAAAACGCACAATTTTTTTACGTCCCGGTGTGCCGGGTGGAGTTTTGCCCGTTTTAAGGGATGAACAACGCCGAACACGCTGAGGACGATCGTCTTCCACTTCATCCTCTGGTTTTGTTTCTATACTTAAAAGGGATGGATCAATTTCAGGTGCAGGTGATGAACTAGTTTCGGCGGAAGCTTCACTGGTGACTATTTCAGTTAACTCATATTTAACTTCATTTGAAGCTATATCCTTTTCAATTGACTCTTCAGCAACTTCTTCACTCGGAATTTCAAAATTGGTAATTGACAAATTTTCTATTTCTTCTGTGATATCATTTGCTACGTGTTGTTCTGATATCTCCTCATTACCGTCAGATGGGTCGCTCTTAGCAGATTCGAATTCTGAATCACTATCTAACGTTGAGTTTACAAGTAATGGCAAGCTCAACCGGTCTGATTCTGTGGTTGATGAGGGTGGAGCTGCACAGTCGACCTCATCGAAGCTATTCTGGCGAGCACAACCTTCAAATGTTATTGCAGAATACAGTGGTTTTTCTACGTGACCATTTTCACGTGGAGCCGGCTGATGCTTCACTGGTGATTCTGTATAAAAGGCAGTCGAAAACCTGAACCCATTTTTTTTGTCAGGCTGCTTGAGCATCATCTTCGTCCGCTCCTTGAGTTCAGCGTCGGAGCTGACATCGTAGAAGGGCGGATCATCTGCTGTGGTGGGTCGGGGTAGATATGACGCGTCCGTTTCCTCGACAGGGCTGGATGGGCTCTCGCATTCTAGTTCGAAATCATAAAAAGTGTCGAGTTCCCGTTGCGACGTTCCCGATGTGGTGGGTCGGTGTGTGGCGGGGCTGTCTCGCGCGAGCCAGCTGCTCTCGCCCTCGTCGGCGGCTCCGAGGTTGCGTAGCCGCGAGTTGAGGTGGCGCGCGAACTCCGCCGCGCGCCCGCGACAAGACATCGGCAGTAGCGAGGTCAGACCGCACTGCGACCCGGCGTGATCACCGCTCATCTGCGTCTGGAAAATACAGAAATACAAAATTTATTATGAGCATATTAAACATACACATCCGTTTATATTAAGTAGGTATATATTTTGTTTATTTCACATTATCGGAATTTAAATGGATATTAAATTGTTAAGGCAATTTAGAGTAGTGTAGGTGATAAAACGCTTAAGCATTATTGTAAAACAATTGCGATCGGTAGGTAGACAGCTGTTCTAAAACAGCGTTTTTGTAACGATAGCATTTACAGATATTGATAGAAAAATATGTTACCATTTTTTATTGGTAGGTATTCGAATTCCTACTGTATCAACTTTTGAACTATTGTCATTTTTACAAAGTAATAAATGAAGTATTCGTCTCTGTTGACTACTGCAATAACACAAAAGTTGAATGTCGAGTCAAGAGTGAACGACCTCGATAAGATAATAAAATTACACGTTTTGCTATGATCTCGCATTACTGTCCAGATAAGACAATATGTAAAAAATGTAACATAAATGTTATGAGACATCTCTACATAATAATAGTTGTACAATGTTTACAATCTTATCTAAGTCACGTTTGAAAACAATAGCTATATTAAAACTGTAATTTACCTAACTAGAAATAGATACATGATAACGTATGTAATAAATTTATCTTAGATCTGTGTGTAAATATGTATCACCCATCATCACCTAATTACTGTTACATACTGTTCACATACTTTGAGGTTCATATTTTTTTCCTTTGCGTTTAAATTAAAATACAATCAGTTACCAGTAGATATAATTATAATTTCGAAAAAATACAAGTGCACCGTTAGGCGACCTGCTGTAATTTAAATCTTGGATATCACAGCTCTTGACTAAGTCTCAATTTTTACTATGTAAGTGAAATACCTATTTAAGCATTATTTTTTAAACATTAAAATGTTACATTTCGTTTGATGTCTGGTACTCCATTTCAAAAGGAAACCATCTCAATGCGTTTAGTTTGTTCCTTAATACGTCGAGCATCGATCCATTTCAGAGGTCACACTGCCCTAAATCTCCGACGCAAGGTCAATTTATATTCTTTAACGTTCAATTGGATCTGATTAGGTCAAATATGTATTAAAAGTGTACGTAGATAATTATGAATTTATAACGATAAAGTACTTAAAAAGCTTAAATGATACTGATAAAAAGATAGGTGTCGGTTAAGGTCATTAACAAATGTCTATCAGAATGTGAAAATATTCTGTGGTTTCTGGCAAAAAGGAAAATTTCTGTCAGGTTTTTCCATGTTAAATCTTTTATGATTACATCATGTTTTTATTGCGAGTTGGAACAACAAACGCTTTATTGTCCTCTGCAGAATTGGACTAAATTAAATGGACCACGTCCGCACAGTGAATTGTTTACATGTGACAATTTGACAGTTAATAAGTTGATAGAGTCAGGCGAACTTTGAGTGTACCTATATATTGTGATTTCTAAATACTCAAAGTTCCCACATTAAGTGTTCATTTATCCATTCCATCCATTCCATTTTTTCAGGCTAAATAAGCCTTTCGTGGACCTCTGCTTTATATAGGTCTGCACTAATAATGAATTTTGCCAATAGACACCACATCTGGGTAACGTATTGCTGTCTGCAGATGGTTTTAATGTTATAAAGGAATACGCTGTTAATCATTTTGTGAAGTTTTCCTGAGTTGACTTCTATGACATACATGGGAAGAGAGGGAATGCTTATATTCAAGACTACATGGCACAACATAAAACAGAAAATTTTATTAATTCTCTTTTAGCTTCTTGTTGCTTATCTATAAAGTCCGTACATATGTTCTTACACATGCCTCGTTCCCGTTTGATATTAATTACTTTCATCATAATTTTATAATTTGACTGTCCTAATTAGATCGTAAAAAAACGTGTTATCGTCAAAACAAAACTTGTTTGTGCAGCGGACTGACCATCGACCGGAAAATCTCTGAATATTTTTATACACAAAACATACCCATATGTACATACACCATACATACACTAATACGTGAATGCAGTCTTGTGCATGTGTGACGAATACCTAACACCCACACCAATACGTCACGTGAGAGAATACGTGCCAAAAGCAATATCGTCATGAAACGGGGGCGGCCTGGTATTTAAATAACTAACATTAAGTCTGATCCCGTCATTATTAGTATGACCGGTCCGTCCTTGCGCACCAGAAAAAAACTATAAACATGATTTGTCGCTAACACTTTCATGAATGTCTTCATGAAGGCACATACCTAGCGTGTCTAGCAGATACATTCACTATGGATAGAGAGACTCTATTAGATATACATAAATGGAACATAAACAGAATTGTAAATAACTGTAATTGTCTAAGCCACAACCATACCTATACAAGGCAAAAAAAAATCTGTTTTATTTTTGCCGTTCCTGTTTATTTAGGAGTTAACTTAAATCAAACTCCACAGGACTGACAAATACAACGTTACCATAAAAGGCTTTTCTATCAGGCAGGGTTAGAATAGGGTGCAGATCTTTCCCGCATGCATGTCACTCACACCCTATGATTTTAGAGATATATTTCCTATCATGTCACTACTGAAGTCTGAGTCGGAACACCTCTCATACATATAATATTCTTTACTACACCCTTCAAACCAGAAGACAACAGCGCTTAACACTGCTGTTATAAGCAGAAATAGGCATAGTAGTAGCCTCTGAAGCCGAATCACAAAAGATTCATCCAGCGTTAAGACAACCCTTCCTTGATCATGTGACATTAATGGGCTAGTAAACACAGGTCTTGTATCTGTAAGCACATCAACAATTCTGACGTCGTAAACGCGTAAATGTGAATGATGACGGTGTAACGAATGAATGAATGGAGAAGTTATAGTTGAGCAGGTGGCGCCGTGTATATAGGTTAAGGTAAAGGTTGTTCGCCGGCATTGACAGCCGCGTCTCTGATTTACATCGCTGCTTAGATTTACTTATACCTTTTACGTATTAAGTACAATTATAACTTTATTAACGTTTAAATTCATAAGTGAAAATGAATATGGGGGATTAACCTGCAAATTGCAATTCAAAAGATAAGATAAAAGATTTTGGATTCGATAACAGCGATATTTTGTTCAATAATATATCCCTGGCCTTGTCTGGTCATTTATCGATAAATTGTAATTATTTGAATGGAATATTTATCAATGAAAGTAATGAAATTCATCGAAACACTGACAATTCTACTTAGGTACTTATCTATATATTTTTATTCGATAATCCAAAGTTAGTATTGAAAGTTAAGAAACTGGTTGGTTGGTTCAGCTCAGAGCTTCGCAGAAGGCACTCAGGATAAATATAGGCTCATTGCTCAGCTATTATTCAATCAGAGCAGGTCAGCGCTCCGGGAGTGGCAGCGCAGCACTCGTTGCCACTTATAAATAATGTTCAAGTGACCGATGGATCTACTGAAACAGATATTGGTCGATATCCGCGTATGTTTATCGTATCTGCTGAACCTTTATTTCTTTCGTTAATCTCAAGTAATTGGTATTTTTTCGACTGAATCTCAAAAGAATAATACCTATCTTATTATTTTGAACTTACTTAATGGAGAACATAAGAAGATAACTTTACAATGAGTTTGGACCTTACAATCATTTTCAACCGTAGTTGCGTTGTATCTGCGAAACTTTTATAACTTACAAGTCTTTGAATACTTTATCACAAATGTTTATTATGGCATACCTACACCAAAATATAAATATTTAAATTATTAGGGTATTCTTTCCGCGTTTCAAGATGGTAGGTACCTGCTATATTATGTGTCAATGTTTTTATATAAAATAGGTAGGTACAATGCAGAATTTTCAAAGGTATGTTTCAGAGAGATAGGTACATGCAGTGAAACGCAGTTTAAAGTTGTTAGATATGGCGATTTCCTAATATTCATGAACCTAGTACCCATAGATTAATAAATGCGGCAGTAAATCGATTATTGGAAATAGTTCTAGAAAAATTACATCATACAATAACATGCATTCAGTTCGTAAACAAGTGATGTCCTGTCAACTTCGAAGGTGAGTACGATATAAACAGTGAAAGTGGCCATAACTCAGAGATAACCCCGGCAAAAATACATAATAAACAATGAAATGTTTTTATTAAGATAACAGCCAGTAGGTATAATTTAATTAAAGACTTACAAAACAATTAATGTGGACGAACAAGTACATATTCAAGCTTATTTATACATGAATTATGATTTTAAAACATTCAGAATTATCTTTAATACTTATGAGTTCATATAGTTAATTAAGTATTGAATGGAAATTACTTTCAGTGTTTACTTTGAATTATTACTGTGATTACGTTTATTGGATGTTGAAATACATTAAGGATTCGTCATCAAGTGATTACTACTCAAAGCTAGGGAGATCTCCTCTCATATAATTTATATCCACGTTAAGTGAGGGTTAAGGTTAAGTTAGAGTTTAAGTCACCATACCTCGTTTTCAGTCAGTTTCTAGTCAACATACCTCTGGTAATATATGCCATACTTCCTACTGTAACCTGGTCGTCCTACCTAATCTGATCGTCAATATTAAAAAAAAAACTTGCTTGTTCTAGAGTCGAACCCTGAATCCAGATTTAAGCGCTAAATTTCAACCACATTACTATCGCTGCTTAATTTTTCAACCATTCCAAATATAGCACCTTAGTACATTAGATATTGTTTACTGAACCGATTCAACGCTTTTCTTGATGTTGTTTTCGTTATATTAATTCACATTCAACAAGAACGAAGTTTTATAGAAAAACTAGACGAAGGTAGGTGTCTACTTCTAAAGAAAGCGCTGATATATAAAACAGGACTGTGGCTTACTAAAATAGACTATGGAAGGCACAAAAGTTTTTTAACACACGCAACTTCATTTCTCATTCAATAAATTGTCATTCATTAGCAGTCTCATGTTTTATGGGTAAAGCGATGTCTAAGAATAAAATAAAACAGAATACATGTTATATATTTTTATAAAACGAGAGCGTAATAGATATTTTAAAAAAACGAGAAGGCTTGCGTAAGTAATTATAAGTATATATATAAGATACGTATTACTAGAAAAAATAAAACTTAATTTTTAATAAATATAAATAGTTTAATTCATATTACTAAGTTGAAAATAACGACTACTTATAATTATGTTTAAATCAATTAATCTCATAAATCAGCAGACACATAATTACAACCTACTTTCGAGTAGGGTAAAAGCCGGATAGTTGCCTCGAAGGGATAGTTGCCCTGGTTGTTCGTTTACTATGTTAGGGATGTTTTTGGGGTTCACTATATACTATAATTAGAAGAGTCTTTCCGACAGACCTCGCGGCCACATGAGCTGTCAGAGTAGGCATAATATTATTTAAAATATGAGCAAAAGACTTCCGCGGAGATGCTCTGACGGGCGTCAAAC
>DWPV01005444.1:0-12460 GCA_018251915.1 Urbanus proteus proteus
GTATATGATTTTTGAATATGGACTGTCATGTTTTGCAATTAGAATGAGGTCGGACATATTTGGTTGTTTTTTGTTAAATTAAAAAAGCACTACAGCTTAGTGTTTCTTTTATAAGATGTATCGAGCCACCTGGTATGTGGCCACTGCCAACCATTAACGTTTGTAACAAATCTATACAAATGAATAAAATTTAAGTGTTTGTTTGTGATTTCAAAATAACATTTTTTATGCGATGTATATGAAAGTATACACGATACCTATATCGGATTTTTTTTTGTCTGTCTATCTATTTGGCTGAGGTAAACTTCTAAACGGCTAGACCGATTTTGCAGAGATTTTCAACGTTGGTTACATTAATAAAGAATTAGGCTTCCCCGCAAAAAAAGAAAACACAGAAACTCACGCGAACTCCACACCCATCGTCGTCGGCGCTAATTCAATTGCTATCAGATAGAGCACGCCATCACTTATCAATTTCGGTAATACCTACCTTTTTATATACCACATGAAAATTAGAAGAGAAGTCGTCAACGAATCGCCGGCTTCGAAGGAGAGTTCTTTTTGCATCTTTCTTATGTCACAGTCATCCATGTCATATCACTCCGATAGTAGCTGTGCATGCCGTGACATTTTTTAAAATAAACATAAAAAAAATTAAATCTTGATGTCCCTTTAGTTCCGGGACCAGAATAGGGCTACCGTATCCCTTACCCGTAGTAAGAGGCGAAAAATAGGGGTCTACAGGGTCGCGGGCGGCTGGAGTGGGAGCTCTAACCGTCCATCCAGCAGCCCCGAGAAGGACGGCGGTATATGTGGCCGCATACCACCGTGCACCTGACGATGCGGCAAGAGCGGCGCTCGCTCGAGCTGATCCCATTGGGGCAACGCGCTCAAAGGACTCCGGATGGCGTTCCTTGCTGAGACCGCGGAGTCCTTTTCGCAACGCTCGGGCTGACCACCGGGGGGGTTTTCGTGCGGTAAAAATCCAACATAACCCGGCGTCGCTCCCGAAGCGTCAGGTACCTTTTGAAGGTTTCCCCCTCGTCAAAAGGTTAAACCTCAAGGCACATGTTATATTTATAGGTTCTTCATGTATATTTTTGATAAATACATAAGTGCCCGTAATACTTTATTTTAACTGACCTTGCGCTTTAAAAGTTATTTCATCTTAATTTCGTGACTTCCCTGAGCCATCCTTGACATTATTTATTAATATATATCCGTCTCTAAAATTATGTTATGACCCATGACTCTTTTCTGTGTTATGACCTAAACAAGCAATTGGAGAGGTTTACGATAGTAATAAGTTCACACATGTTGGTACATTTCGTAGTAATCTTTGTTTTAGCTTTCATCGGATAAATCGTTAATGTTAGTGATAATTCGTTCTAATACTGTATCTATAGCCTATTTTATAAATTAAATTTTATAATAGATAATTATGGTTCATATATCTTAATTAAACAATTAAATATATGTAGGTATAAAGGCAATAATTTTTAAAAACATAAATACTTTTTTACGATGGGTTAATAGATACCGAACTGGGTTGATCAATAATAGATACATCCGTTAAAAGCGAAACGAACCCTGATATAAATAGTAATGTTATTATGCCGATGATGATTGTTACGTGTTTGGATTTGATCCTATTAACGATCTTTATTATTCAATAAAGAAAAGATTTATTTATTGGGTAGTTTGAAATGTTAAAATGGCAACATTTCATTTCTCTACACCAGCGCCGCTGCCAGGGGATTTCTTTCGTGAAAATGACTCTACTTTTATTCAATTAACTCCAAGTACACAGGCATTTTAAGTACGCAGGCATGATAGTGGCTTTACTCGCTATATATGTATTACACTACTACAAATGCAAAAACGTCTCTAAATTGATTTGACTATTTGTCCTAATTAAATAGAAGTTCCCGAAACCTTGTCCCATAACTAAGGTTTCGGTTCCACCGCAGTGGCCACATAGTCGGCCAAGTGGCCACAGCTGACCTGACCTTATACGCGAAAATCGATACATCGATCCAGTGGATGACATTATGCTGAAATGAACTATCAGTTGTGTTTCTTTTATTTCACTGCGATATTTTTTAAATTCGCGTGGACTGTATGCTCGTTTGTTACTTCGATAATAAAAAATGTAAATATAATTAAAAAATATAATTATAAGACAGCACTATTGAATGAAAACATGGTTTGGCAAAGTTTGACAAATACTGGTAATATAATGACAACTACCGCGTGCTGCGTAGCAGCTCGCGCTCCCACCTAAAATATAGTTTTTTAATCGTAAAAATCGTAATAATCGTAATAATTGTGATAATCGTAACAATCGGTTTTATCGTAATTATCATAAAAATCGTAAAAAATGTAAAAATCGTAAAAATCGTAAAAACCGTACAAATCGTAAAAACCGTAAAAATCGTAAAATTCGTAAAACCGTAAAAACCTTAAAAATCGTAAAAACCGTAAAAATCGTAATAATCGTAAAAATCGGTTTTATCGTAATTATCATAAAAATCGTAAAAATGTAAAAACCGTAAAAATCGTAAAATTCGTAAAAACCGTAAAAATCGTGAAAATCAATTACCGCAGTAACCATAATAATCGTAAAAATCGTTAAAATCTTAATTATCGTTATAATCGTAATAATCGTGATAATTATGCTTATCATAGTAATCGTAATAATGTTATAATCGTTATACAACTAAGGAACCATAGTGTATCTTGCGTTGATGAACCTTAATAAAAAATAAATAATTCAATACTGCATAACACCGACCACGGATCAGTACTTAGTTAACACATTCTAAATTCAAAGTTAATCTTAAGCGATTAGTGCGTTTAATCTCGCCGTATGCGCCAAGCGTCCTGCGCTTGCGCACTTATTTATTAGTTTTATTTATTTTTATTATTAATAATTTAAATCAAACATGTTGAAAAGCATAGCTGTGTTTTTATTGGGTAAGTTATTGTAATTTAATTAATGTTAAATTATATTTTTTTGATATTTGGTAAAGCAAAATATCTCCAGCGTAAATAATACAAAATTATTTTTTTAATATTTATAAAAAAAAAAATACATATGCCTATAAATTATATTTTTTGATTTTTAGTAAAGCAAAATGACTCCAGCGTAAATAATTCCAAATTTAATTTTTAATATTTATAAAAAAAAAATTATATATGCCTATATGGATTCTAGTGTGTGATATTTAAAAGATCTGTGTTGAATTACAACAAAAACTATTTGAGTCGGCGAACTTCGTACCGCCTCAGAATCAATTAATAAAAAAGCGCAATAATAATTGCAAAATGTTTAAACTTTCAAACGATAACCGATAAAAATTAATTCGTGATAAAAATGGCCGATATGAATTATCTTTTGTTATTCATTTTAATAACACATGATGTTCCTTAAAAACTTGTTAGGTATATCACAAAGGCTAGGAGCTTACAAAGTCTGATTTGTACGGTTCTAATTTAAAACTTGCTTTAAAAACAAATTAATATAACTTTATCTACATTAAATATAACACAGAGTAAATATAGTTAATAAATTTATTATTATATTACACTAGATGATCCCCGCGGTTTCACCAGCGTTTGAAAAGTGTATCAATAAACATGTCGCGAGATTGACACGGCGATAAAACAAAATAAATGTATCCCACGGAAACCGCACATTTTCCCGGGATAAAAAGTAGCATATATGTTATTCCAGACTACTTTCTGTGTCTAGGTCCATTCAGTGGTTCTTAAGTTATAGAGTAACAAACATCCATCCATCCATCCATCCTCACCAATTTTCAAGTTTATAATATTAGTAAGATTACAAAAAAAAATAAGAACAATGTTCAAGAAGTATTCTGTAAAGAATCTAGTTTGAATAAAATATTTTGATGATATTTTGTGATTCAATAATAACTAAGATATTGTTCTTTATATACATAATTATATTATTGTTTAATTTAAGATCTAATATAAGGTTAAATATCATATTGTAAAAGTACAAACGTTTAAGTAACGCAAAGACCTGAAATGATGGCTGATAATCAATAAATAAAACACTATTAACCTAGATTTTTAGGGTTCTGTTAACTAAATACAGTAACAAATACATAAGGAGCAGTGATAGCCTAATGGTTCAAACTTAGCCACTCAATCGAGGGCTCCTAGGTTCAAATCCCGGGCACGCACCGCTAATTTATGTGCGTATTAGAAGTTAATTATCACTTGCTTTACGATGAAGGAAAACATTGTGAGGAAACCTGCACATCTGAGAGTTCTTAAAAAAAATTCTCAAAGGTGTGTGAAGTCTACCAATTCGCACTTGGCAAGCGCGGTGGACTAAGGCCTAAAATCTCTCTCACTCAGAGGAGACGAGGAGACCCATGCCCAGCAGTGGGACAACAATGGGTTGATGATGAGACAAATAGTCAAGTTCGAAAATAGGATTGTGGAAAATTGAAACTATAACAAAGACACGATCGTCACTTGCATAACAGTACCAATTCTTGTCACGTGAAAACCATTAATAAGCTACCGCGAACTCCATTGTCTGTTAATACACGGAACTGAGCAATGTATTAAAACGGTCTTCGAGCCTTGGTCATACCTTCCCATTTATTTCATAACCTTTGTTTGAGAATCAATTCGTTAAGGTGAAAAATTGGAGCGATTTCCGTAGCAATTTGTGTGTTTGTTTGTTCGTTGTGACAAAATGACATGAGAAATTGACGATTTGACGAGTCTTATTGTTTCTTTTAACCGATTTCATATATATCGGACTCTTACAACTAAAAACACTATAACTAGTCGAAATTTAAGCATATTTTTTTAACAAATTCCACATGGTTCTACCTACAGATAGAATTATTGATGTGTTGTCACTTTGAGATTGCTGGTCTCCTAATGTTTGAGCTGGCACGCATGGCCTTCTAATAAAACGCACGAACTTCTTTATGCTAGAAATAGGTATGACAGTGGTACTTCCTCAACCGAACTAGTTGTAGGTACCATACATCATAACATTGACCATAACATTATTTGTGCCCCATAGAAGAAGGTTCTGCTGTGTTGTGGGTACCATGGACACATACATATATACCCAGACCCAGAACAGAAATTTAAATGCATTATTCAGATATTTGTCTCGCCGGGAATCGAACCCGGACCCATTGTGTCAGACCAGTATGGTGACCGCACCACCACGCGTATCGTGCGTGAAATTTTTTTTATTTACTACGTAACTTAATTTAGGATCTTATCTAAATAACTCAAGTCTCTAACAAAACTAAATTTTAGTGAAACTTCTTTTGAATAAGTTTTACGCTTTTTCAATTTCTAGTTAAATGCCAGACGTCTAGACAGAAAGACGTTATCGTAATTATATTTTATCTAAGCTAATATTATACTAAGAATAAAGGTCGGTTCTCAATAAAAGCTAAAACCTAGCGTATTGAGATATCTACTAAGATTTTACGATATAACTATAAAAGTGGTCATATTAAATATGAGCAAAACTACGAAGAGTGCCTGGGATTCGAACCCAGATCCTCCAAAATATGAGATAAATCCAAGCTACTGCGTTCTGCGGAACTTATATCTACCATAAGTAAAATACCATTTATCTTGAGTGGCTTAATGGTATAGCCATCCAAAGAGGAAATGCCAGCATTTAGAGAACCTTACAAAGTCAGGGACGCTAATAAATAATTTTTATGATACAGTTTTTATTTATTTTTTACTTTTAATATTTTCTGTATAGGCGTCTTTTAGTATAACTACGTTTACACACATATGCACTGAATATACTTTTATTATTGACTAGCTTATTCCCGCGGTTTCACCCGCGTTTAAAAGGTAAATAGTGATACATACCCACCGCTACATAGTCCCGCGACCGAATGCGCGTGGCGTGCGCGCTAATATGTTTTAATATATTTTAATGCTAATATCAAAATTAAAGTAGCCTATGTTACGCCTTGCACCTTGCTATCTTCCAGTGAAAGTCCCGTCAAAATTGGTCCAGCCGTTTAGAAGAAGTTTTTTAACGAAATAGTAACAAACCATTCATCCTTCCAACTCACATACCTCACAAATATTCACCTTTAGTATTAAGGTGAGATAAAATTAATATATGAACTGCCGTATGAGAAAGGTAGCGTCTTCCTTAAAGTAAGTACATCTTCATAACCTTTTTCCTGTACCTGCCGAGCCGTCTTCTTCAATTACATTAATAAAATCCAGTATAACCCGCAGGAAAACCGACCACCTGAGTTTTTTCCGGAATAAAACGTTAAATGTTTCTCGATTCGTTGATCCCAAAGTACAGTCAGCAAATATTAATTTATATCGAAGTTTTCAAACAAGCTTCTGTTGAACGTTGTGTTGTTGTCGTATTGACGACCAGCGTGGCGCGCGGTCCCGGGTTCGATTCCCGGCCAGACAGACGTCTAAATGATGAATTTAGATTTTTGTTCTGGGTCTGGGTGTTTGTGTATTCGTGTATGTGTGTGCCATAAACAAACAAAGACAAATTCACAAACACCCAGATACTAAATTCATCATTCAGATATCTGTCTGGCCAGGATCGAACCCGAGACCCACTGTGCGCCTGACGATTATGGCAACCGTTCCGCCACGCGCGTCGTCAGTTAAAGAAAACCTTATAATAAAATTATTATAAGAACAAAAACCCCATTTTTTTAAACAATAAATAAGGGAAAATCAAGAAGGTTCTTATAGGTACTACTGCAGGCGTGGTTTTTGCTAGACTTTTCTGATATTTTTGTTTCAGATTTTTTATTGACCATTGGGTTCAGCATAGGACTGGTTGGTGGCGCCAATTAGGAGGCCTATGTCCAGATGTGGACTACAAAAGGCTGATAGATGGATGTATAATACTCGCAATCCTATTCACATTAGATCGGTATGCACATCGAAGACACATTATGTATGTATGTATAATATATTCATTTACAAACGTGTTAATATGTAAATCGGTATTCCCAATGCCCAACTAATAGATACATTTCCGTTAGATACATGGGAATTAATTGGGAATAGATGATCGTATCGTGTGGACAATGCGTATGCAATATACATAGTTTCTATTTGAGTCACATGCATTCTTCCATGAGGATTGCATTGATTTTAAAATAGAACTATTGTATTGTTGTTTGAAGGGTGTGGTAAGGGAGACATACTTTTATCTATGTACCAATGAATCCTCAAGGGTAGCGACATCTGTTCAAGTAGGATTGTAATCTTATCTGGGGTTGATTAATGTCCATGGGCGGCAGTGGCCACTTACCATCAGATGGACTGCATGTTAGCTACTTTTATCATATAAAAAGCACAATTTCGAGTGTTTATCAATTACTGTTTAAGAAATAGAGCCCTGTGACAGACGGGCAGACAGCGGAGGCAGAAATAGGTAATATATCTTTTTTTAGTAAAATAATAGTGCATCTCATAGAAAACTTTTATCGATACACATAAGTATTCAAAATCGATTGCAAGCTTTCATTAAATATAGTTGGAACCCAAGATCTATACAACCGTAGATAAGCCCTGCGCATTCAAAAACTGTTAGCGTTTTGCGTAACTGCTGCTGACCAGGGCTTGAATATCCGTACAAATCAAATTGACCCCTAGAATAGATAAAGGTGATCTATGCAAGGGATCAACCTAATTTGGTATAATATATCGAAGAAAAGCGTCTACTCATCGCGTACGTCACCCGACTGCGACGGGTCGAGCCGCAGTCTAGCGAAAGTCGCTGATTAAAAGGCAAACACAGGTTCGCGCGTCTGAAGTATGGAGCGGGCATATCTACGGTATGTATCTATGTATAAAAGCTGATATCCGCACGTTTCTTAGGTATTTGGTACTAATTTGATTTCACAATAAAGCTAAGTTTAAGTTAATATTTATTTTGCGACACCCCAATATTCTACAATGAGTATTACCCAACAATATGGACAACCAGACAGCCTCTAATTGAAACAATCAAAACCGATTCTCTCCGCTTTCCCGTTCCTAATCTACTAGTACCCTTGACCAGAATCCAGGTGTGACAAACAATGGAAGGAAATTAATTGCAATAACCCGCGTAACGGAGCGGTCGCCTATCCGGTCTGACACGCAGAGGGTGTCGGATTCGATCCCCGGTCAGACAGAAATCTGAATGATGAATTTAGGTTTATGTTCTGACTTCCATGATATAGGAAGAAATCATAGAATAGACTTATTAGTTTAGAGAACATTAATTATTGTATTGATTGCAATACTTAAAATATTTAATACAACGTCCCGTGTGGTGGTAACCGCGTACCATCCATGCGGGAGTCCAGGTTTATTCCCGATTAAGCACAAAATAAAATCAATGTCTATTCTGGCGTGGTTATTTCTGTGTATACGTACAAGGTAACAAAAAAATATCTAGTAAGTAACCAACATAAAATAACGAGGTTAATTAAAAGGGTGTAAGTAATATGCCATAACATCATGGTGGTAGAACGCTTCTTGGGATCATCAATGCATCTAATTTTGACCTGGTTCTGCGGTTTTAGTTACATTATTTAAAATTAATTCTTCTGTAGACAATTTACCATAGATCTCTAAGGATATAAGTCGCTTGTGACCAATTTCAGATAGATCTTTTTTTTTTTGTCATTCCATGCGCCTAATATTGTTAACTAAAAATTAGATTATCTGTAAATGAAGTATAATATCTTAAAAGAACAATAAAGATCTTAAACCATAACAAAATCTATACTCATTTGGTTACAAATATCCCAGGGCTTTATTATGGGGTTTCATGAAGTTAGCATGGTTATTTATTAACTTACAAACACACTAATATCCTTGACTATAACCCAGTTAGCAGCCAGGTGTGACAGACAGACAATTGGAGGAAATGTCTCCACATGAGTGTTGAAACGGATTTGTAACATTAACCGCTGTAAGTACCGGATGTGGGCATTGCGATGGTCACAAAATAGTTTCCGAAGGTACCAGTGTCACAAGTTTTTTTTGTAATCTTCAAGGTGTACCCTGAAGGGCACAGGTCGCTTTTGAATGAGATGAAGGTCTCATCTTCATGCCTGAATGTTTTTTTTATAGTTAACCTAATGAAAAGGATGACAGGCCACCTGATGGAAAGTAGTGACCGTCGCCTATGGCCATTTGCATCACCAGAGGAGTCGCCAATATTTCGCCGGCTTTGAAGGAGACCTCTTTTGCACCTCTCTTAAAGAAGAAGAATTAAGATAAACTACAATTACAGTGTCTTCGCATTCTGAATTTATTGTCTACATCAGTGATCAGCAACCTTATGGCAATACGGGCCACAAAGTACCTGAAATTACAGTAAAGACGGGCCGCATTTAGAAGTAGTATCTGAAAGACGAACAAATTGATCGTTCAGAAAAGGCAAAGGGAAAATTTTACGGCCAAGTCATTCTTGGAAGGGCTAAAAAACCGTAAGTGAAGATCCGCGGACCGCATAGAGTCGCGGACCAAAGGTTGCGGACTGCTGGTCTAACCCTAATAATATTTAAATAATTACTCCATGGATCCACTCCATCCTTTAAATGGATTATTGAAATTGAAAGTTTTAGGTTTGAACATCAATTTAGGCTTAATTTTAAATATCAAGCTGATATATTAATGGTTCTTTGTCTCAGCATTGTTTACATGTCTTTGTGTGTTAATGGCACCCACATAAAAAAATAATAAAGGTTGTATTTTAACCAAAAACTTAACACAAAAGAGGTGTGACTACTACAAGACCGGTGTGGTGTGTCCTAATACGACAGTGGTTCTCAACTTTCTCACTTAATATTGTCAAATATTTGGACAAAGATGTATTAAATTAAATGTATTCAATCGAAATGTCTCATAATTTTTAGTATGCTCAACTTTTATCAGAATACAAAAACAGTTCCTTTTTTCCCGAGACATAAATTAATAAACAGTTGCAGTATAGCAATGGAACCAAAGAGGCGTTAAAAAAACCAATAGGCACCTTGATTTCTGATATAAAATATAGGTGCCTATACGAAAAACTTTGAGCACCTGTGTCATATGTTCTAACTGTTCCCGCCTACAGGTACCGCGCCTTACCTATCTAGCTATCTTTCGAAATATCTAAATTAGTCAATAATAATAAAATACAAAGTAAAAGATAAGTTCCAAGGTGGAACGAGTATAGTCTGACCGGGGTACAGCCACGCCCTAGCCACACCTTTTTCTAATGCAGTCTTTTTTGCGTAAAAGAGTGTAGTTGTCAACTGAATTTCATATGGGTTGAGCATCTTAGTCTTCGGGAGTGGCAACGCATCTGCGATTGAATAGAAAAAAAAACACTTTTACACTTATAACGCCCCACATTAGGATTTTCTCCGGTGTCATGGACACACAAAGATGAATACACAAACACCCAGACTCAGAACAGAAATCTAAATTCATCATTCAGATATCTGTCTGGCCGGGAATCGAACCTGGACCCACTGCGTGGCAGACCGGTATGGTGACCGCTCCGCCACGGGGGTTGTCCCATACATCGAACCCTGTTCTCTATGAATTTACTGTAAGATATCTATCTCGGATGTTTGTGCTCTTGTATTTCAGTAGGTTATCATGAAATTCCGAAGAATGGGGCAAAATATATAAATTGATACAACAGCAACATCACCAAAATGGAAAAAAGAAACAGAAACCATGAAGCGTGCCAGGTTGTACATACGACGACACGGACAATATGGATACGTGCATCATACAAACAGATGTATGAGCATGGAATAAGGGAATTAATACACGGGCGGCTCTCCTGCAAAGTGTTACATTTGTATTTTACAGCTTTCACAAATGGACCGAGCAGGGATACGAAAATGTACGTTTACTCTTGTAAGCCCCTGATGTTCATGATCGCCAGTGAAACTATATAGATATTGTAAATACAGCGAAACAAACTGCACTAATGTCCGAATCAACCTGATACAGAATAATATTATTCCCGCAGTAAAAGAAAGTGTAAATAAAACAAACAATACGTAAGTAAAAGCCGAACAAGTGGCCACAGTTGATAAGCGAATACGGACTTACAATACTTGGCCACACTGACCATCACAGACGGTCTTTCTCAACTGTCTCTCGTGTGTTAACACCCTAACTGTTTTTTGTTACCGTCACCTGCCAGACACAATCACTCCAATTTGTAAATGTGTATTTTCAAATGGCAACACAGTGACTGACGTCTCAATGTGACAACACTGACCCCGCCTAAATATCCGTCAAATCTGTCAAATGAACAGTTCGAAATTCAAATTAGGCGGTTTATGCGTACGATTTGTCGCTATGCAGATTCGATTTAAAATTCAAATGCGTTGATCGAGAATTCGTAAACGAGAAGTGATATTCATGAAGACTGGCAACTCGCGAATATTTATATTTTAAAGTCCGACTTTTTAAAAATAGGTGTTGTTGTCAATCCATTTCTGTCCCACAGCTGGGCACGGCTGTCCTCTCAAAGCTCTTGAATCTAAGCTTACTAGCCAAGTGCGAATATTTTTTTCCTTCACCTTTAAGTGATAATTTCTTACACGAACATTGCTTCGAAAATTTGAGCGGTCCTTATATTTGATCATCGGACCTCCCGATGGACGAGGCAAAGTTTCATGCTCTAAAGCTTGGCCTATAAATGCTGCCTAGAAATAGGTGCGGCTATGATGAATCCAAAATCGAACGAAAGGTTATTTTACTTCAATTTTCCGCCGATTTAAGTAAATCCTTATTTAATCTTAACGTTCTTTCAGTACATTTTTGGGTTTCCTTATCGCCCAGCCTTGTCCCTCAGAATAAATACCACAGAGCATCGATTATCTTAAGTCGCTGAGTTTACAATTTCACGGCGCCATGACAGTTTTAATTTCTTCCGTATTTCGGCGTTTTCGCATGAGTCATGTGGACTCACGAATTAATTAAGAAATAGCCTATCTATTATATATCTTTATTTTTACACGCATCTTGAAGTACCGTATGTAGTATTTTTTGTTATACAAAAACACTAGATCTTTACAAGATTTTAATTAACATAAAAAGTCCTTTGTGATTCCACTCCGAAGAAATTTACCCCTTTTCTACCTAATAACAGCAATGTTAAGTTTTGCAAAATTTGTGCGTATTAGATAATTAAATATCACTTGCTTTAACGGTGAACATCATGAGGAAATCCGCCTTTATAGTTCTTTAAAAAAAGTTTTCTGAGTCTGACAATTCGCTCTTAACAAATCGACTACAACCTAAACTCCTTTCACTATGATAAGAGATCTGTACCCAACAGCGGGACAGTAAAGGGTTGACAAAGGACATCATTCATTTCGTACCCAAAAATGAAAGTGCCGGCCAGAATAAAAAAATAGTGGATTCTTATTGGAAA
>DWPV01005445.1:0-12460 GCA_018251915.1 Urbanus proteus proteus
GCAATATGAAGACTAAAAAATTGATATTTATATTGTCGGAAATCATATTTCTAAAATAAAAGGTTTACTATTCCGGTTATCATTTTTTGACATTGACTTTGATTTGTTTACATTTTGGACGCCTAATTCTGAACCAGACTATAGCTGATTCACATTATGTTGACAACCAATCTGTCAATCTAGCCCTATGTGGGCAAAACCTACTTTTATCACTTAATATGTACGTAAGTACTTACAGCAAAACCTGTCAAAAAACAGTAAAACTGCTGTCAAACATTCGGCCTTAATGTGAACGGGCCCTTAAATTCATATGACAATATGAATTCAATTTCAATTGGTAAATAAGTCATTAGGTATTCATAATTGTGATCCAATTAAAATCAGTCGTAAAAGACCTAATTAATGAAAATAAAATTTATTACGTATACTTTAAACAAACAATGTGTTACACTTATTATTCTAAACAGACTTCTATGAACGTGAAATAAATTGCCTAAATACGTAATGTTTTTGCAAGGTCGATTCGTTGACAACAAAGGTTAGGAGGTCATTTTTTACTTCATACGATATCATTAAGGGTGCATTGCCCTTATAGAATTAAATACTCAAGGAGTATCCTGTGATTAATCACCATGACTGTTGAAACATATTCGTTTGAAATTGATTTATTGTTAACTTATTTTGAAAAAAGAATTTTTTGAATTTAATTACATATATTTAAACTTAAACTAACATCATTATATTTTAATTTGCTAAAGTATCGATTTTTTTTTTTTTAATTTTACCTTTACAAATTATTATATTTTACACTTTTTATTGTTTATGGAGATATTGTTTTCTTCTCATCTAGTCTAAAACCGAATTAGGTCTAGAAAATTAAATGTTATACACCTTTTTTTTCGTAGCATTTTTTGAACCTGATATCCAATAGTTAATGTATCTTGTAAATATTTGCAACTTAAGCTAATTAATCTATTACCATCACACACATACCTACTATTAAATTGAAAGCCTTGTGTCAAACGAAAAAGACTTACCGATAATTACTTGGACTGCTATAGATATTGAAAAAAATGTTAACGAATAATTATATTCATGTCACTTAAGTATTCACTTAATTATAGTATATTAGTATAGCAATTTTAAAACTCGTTTAGACTAGACTTCTAAACTTGTTTGGACCTAAATTCCTGACATGTTATTCTACATAAAGCCCAAGCCTAAAACATACGGTACGGAATATTAAGTTTGATAAGTATGGTAAGTTTGTCTCACACTTGTCTAAGGCGTTCCAATTTAGTCCTTAGTAGAAACAAATGACAATGCATTGGTCGATCTCAACGCATGATCCCAAATGTCTCTATACCCATAGAACTTGTGATCAAGCCCAGGTACCGCACGGTAATGGCCACATAACCTAGACTGAAAACGCCATCACCCATCGTAAGTTTAACACCCTTTAAATTGTTGTATTACGACACGTGTCAGGATGCAAATGAAAACGCCGTCACCCATCGTAACTTTAACACCCTTTAAATTGTTGTATTGCGACACGTGTCTGCGATTTCCGTGTCGTGATTTTTTGTATACACGTAGTATACTTCCACGACACGATATTGTTTCACGGCACGATATCAGAACGTGTCACGGCGCAATGTCGTATCGTATGTCATTATGAATTTATGCCTCACTCACTCTTATCGATACAAACAATATAAGAAATATGTAAACATTGTTATTTTAGAATTCTTAACTTATTTCATGACAAAAACTTTTGTAATATAAAAAATATCTACCTGCAAATGTCATGTCATGTACAAATTTTAACTCGGAAATTACTTTAGTAAGCATTTTAAATGCCTGATGCAAAAAATAACCTCGACCTCTGGTGATTGTTTTTTATATACCTAAGTAGGTTTTGGAAAATCCGATGGTTTGTGATCAATTTTTATTTACAAGTTTTTAATTTTCAGGGTTCTTCTGAGCCAAAACACTACATTAGAATAGGTAATAAATAACTAGTACCTGCAACATAAAAAATGTTACTTAGAAAATAATTTCTTAGTCATAATACTACAGAAATACTTATTAATAAATTTAAATTGTACCCAATTAAGTTAATGACTCTAATTGGCCTCTATACCCATATAATGCTTGGATTAGATTTAGGACTTTTTATGTAGGTACCTAATAGGTACGTACCAATTGACCAGCTTTGACCGCAATTTACAATGTATCTATCTATATCGATATCAATTTCTACGAGATGCTCCCAAATAATATTGAGATTAAATATTAAGTAGATACGTCACAAATTCATGAAATTCCATTGTAACGTAGGGATTACATGTTTGTATGTATTATCGTATGTAAGCAGAGGAGGTTATTATCTTTATAACGTATATGTCTTTATGTTACAGGTATATGAAATCTTAGCACTCCTAGGTCTAAGCGCAACAGTTGAGTCGCTCTCTCGAGATCTCTCCGGGGGTCAGAAGAGACGACTGGCTGTGGCTCTCGAGCTTCTCTCTGACCCTTCACTGCTGTTCCTGGACGAACCCACAACGTGAGTAGCTAAAAATGTATTTAAATGTAAAAATTAAGCTAATTAGGCAGAAGGTTTTCAGCCTTCCATTCTGTTGGCCCACGTCTGAATCGTGCATCTCTGATTTTTGAAAATGATTAACGTAGAAATTGTCGATATCGACACTTGCTTTAATGGTAAACGAATCTACATAGCTGAGTTTTTCCATAATGTTTTAATGAGTGTACCTAGGTCTATTCGCATTAAAGAAAATCCTGATCAAATATTATAATCCTATTTACTAATTGCATTACACGGAAGAAAAATTTAAAACTCTTGTTACCTTTTAAAATGTTCGCTAAGCAACACGGTTGAATTAATAAATTACTAAAAGCGTCTATGGCATACTTTGCATTTTATTTGCATATTAAAACAATTTTCACTTTATTTTATTATTCAAATGCAAACGTATAATATGCATTTTTTGTCGCTTGTCATTTAGTGGTGCAATACTCATATACATACTCGCACTTCCATTTGTGTGTTTGTTTACAGCTTACTCACACTACTTTTCGCCCGCGGCTTCGCTCGCATTGAATATAAGATTTGTATATTACCGGTGTAAACTACACCTAAATCAATTCAATCTTATCAAGTGGCCGTAGGTGTTAAAGTATGTAGGTTGTAGGTATAAAAGTAACTTTTCTATCCCTCGGAAGTAGTACGTTTTTTCGGGATGAAAGGTACCTACTCTATGTCCTTTTCTGAACTCGTTACTATGTGTGTGCAAAATTTCATAACGATCGGTTAAGTAGTTAAAGCGTGAAGGCGTTACAAACAAACAAACAAATAAACAAACAAACGGACTTTAGCATTTATAATAATTAGGATGTGGTCGTGTGGGACTGCCCTGCACTCGCGGCCATTTCCGGCTGCAGGTGCAGGCTTCCGAGTGTTGGGGCAATAACGACGTCATTACCGGTGGCCTTGGTTTATATTATGTGGACAGAAAGAAGAATTAACGAGTACACTTGAACATGAATTGTATGTAGCACTTCATAAAATTAAAGTGCATATTATGCTGCCATCCCGCGTCGTACGACACTATTCTCAGGAGTTTTAGGCTCTAGACAAGGTAATTCGTGTCAACTGCATTCAATTAGAGCCTACCTTGAACTGCAGTTGAAATGCGGTCCGTCTGTCTAGAGCCTTAGGGAGCCCATACGTAACGTATAGAAGTAGTTCTCATGTTAACTTATTATAATCTGAAGTAAGATTATTTTTTATAGAATTTACTATAATAGAAATCGCGGTTGGATGCTGAGGGCACAATTGTCATATGAAATTCCGTATAAAAACAACAAAGTGTTTAGGTTTAAAAGTTGTTATAAGATTGATAAACTATAAGAGGGAGTTCTGACTTAACCTTCAGTTTTAGTAACGTAATGGTAGCCAGCCTGATGTTCAAATGTTGTAATGACTGTTTACTATCCGATGAACTGCATGCTCCGTGATTGATTCTATATAAAAATAAAAATAACAAACATTCACGTTATGTATTCTTTATATTATTATGCGATTAAAATATATTTAAAATATTACATAAAGTATATATTATAATATGTAATGAAAGGGAAGGAAAACGAAAGGGTTTGTCGATAGCTGTTATTTAGTAGTATCGATAAAATTACCCCATAAAAAGCATCCAGTAATATTTACGAGGATTATATGTCAGGACCCCGTCGGACAGGAGGGGCCTTATTTGCTCAATGAAACAAATTATTCTCTAGGGAGATCACTGGTTGGTCGTTTCGTATAAAATATAACAATGAGAACTCTCTTTTTAAAAGACTTCCCAAATGGAAGCGGCGTTCATACAGGCATAGTTTAGTCCGCAATTCTGCGAAATATGTTATGTGAGCGCCGATTTCAGTACTATGTACTAAAATAAAAGTTATATAAATTTATTAAAATTATTTTTTACTTTTTTGTGAAGGAAGTCAGTTTTTTTAAATAATTTAGTATATAATTTTGAGGCGCACTGTTAGTATGTGCGTATATACATATTTTTAATACGATTGAACTAGTAAATGAGCCTGAAGGTCATCTGTAGGTAAGTTATTACTGCTGTCGGTAGGCACCTGTAATAAACTCCACGTAGCACAAGGGTTCTACCGGAAGCCGATTACAGAACATTGCTCCTTTTGAAGACTAAGATTGTTATCTCAATTTTAATTGACCCGTCATCCACACCCTTCCACTGAAATGTAAAATTGCTTCATATCAGAAACAGGTGACGATACCCCTGGTACATCCCTGATCCAATTCAGCAGGTTCTCCCACATTTGAACCAACTGACCAATAATCTTATTTTATTTACTCAAAATACCAATGAAATCGAAGTCACCTATGCCACTGCTATCCTCGGGCATCCAAAACTTATTAACAAATGACATTTAATGCATTTATCCATTTTACTTAAATAGTTCTCAATACTGCTTTTAAATAGCAGAAGTTACACAAACTATTACCGAAAATCAACATAAAAAGCAATACACAAATGACTAGAAAGTAAACAAATTAAGAAGCAGTAGTCACAAACAGGAAGTTCAAAGTTAACTGGAGGAAGAAATGAATTTATTATCAATTCCAAGGAATGATGGAAACCGTTCGAGGAAAATATATTTCGCCTTAATAAAAATAAAATCTGTTATTTGAGAAAAGAGGAAAACGCGGCATCCTCATTCGGTGATTGGTCATATAAATATTTAAGAAAGTTCTTAATTTAGTTAGAACGACGTTGTTTATACAGAAATGGAATTATAAAGAAAAATAAGCAAACCAGCGTACATTCAAACTATCCTAATTATTATAAATTAGAAATAGACATAGAATATTTCATCCCGAAAATATACTACACCCGAGGGATAGAATAATAACTATTATACCTATAATGTGCTTACTGTTATACTTACGTCCTCTTGATATGAGTTAATTGCATTTGCATTGTACCTGAAGCATTCAATCCTAACTACTAACTACCATTCTTACCGTTACAAGCGAATGTTCACATTAGTGCGATACATATTTAAATAACTCGTTACTGTAATGTTTATAATATCTAGCGCTTATAGTGAATATGCTAAAAACCTGGATCTGACCGAATATGGAAAATAAAAAAACAATAACTTCTGCTCGCTGCTCTTCTTTCTTAAAAAACACAGCCTAATCGCTTCTCCTGACTGCACGTGCCATTGACCGCAGTTAACTTTACAAAGAGAGCCTGCCCGTGACACCCATGGTAAGCAAGGGTGTTGTGTTCGATACCTTACCCCTTCAAACTTGAAATACGAAATTAATCAAAATCAATTCAGTCCATTAGGTTTTGGTAACGTGGGAGCTAACATACATAGGTAAAGTTCCCTTGTTTTATATAACCTACATATACATATAGTATCTACAAGACATTATTATATTTTTAGTAATTTAAATTACGAGGAACTGCATTTACGAGCAAATAAACTGAATTTGAGTTAGAACATTAAACTGCGATAGTAAAATCATAAATATATAATTCAAAAAAAATACATACGTCAAGTTCTCTAACAACGTACTTTCTAGGTTACGTCGTATTCGGCTAGAAAATTCAGGAAAGTCTTAACATGAATAGTATTCGTTACCCAAAGCCCTGGTTTAAAACAAAGAGGTCTATTAATACTAAGCGTACTTGCAGGCCAGATTTGAAATGTAACACACAAGTGCCAAATTATACTCAGGCCCAACTTTTTTCTTATTTACAGTTGTTTAAAAAATAAAAGCATATTGAAAGTACATACTTAATGATTTAATATAATGTTTTAGATAGTAAATAGAATATTTTATTGATACAATAGATAATAGAAAGAGAATATTTTATTGATACAAATCTCAAAATAAGCTTATAACGTTGATTATCACTCTATTTTTGTACTTAATTTTAACTTATTTTGCCTTTAGCAAGAATTCACTACTGGAGTATGCCACTAGCAGTAGACCCCTTGTCAAGATTGTCACAAGTGATTAGTATTTAACTTCCACAGCCATCAAAATTATATTAATGCTGAATATAAATACATACTTCTCGGGTTGATATATTAGATTTTTATTTATTTACAGCTCTTAATGTATGATACTCCGAATGTTATTTATTTTCACAATCCAGTTCACGTCGGTTGTTGGTATTTGCTATTAAGGACAACGAATTTACGAAGACTCTTATCTCGGTCCATTTTTCTTGAACCCATTAGCATTAATAACTTTTTTAGATCATTTCTAGAGAGAGAAAGTTTATTTTGTAAGTGTTAAATTATGAAACACAAAGAAATATGGCCAAACTCGTCCTTTTTGCTTAGTCAATTGTAAGCCAATTGTAGCTTTGGCGCTCCGCCAGCGACGCGGGATACCCCCGGTGGTAACCATAGACATATGTTTCAATAGAATAGCTGATCCCTGCGGTAAAGAAGTAAAAAGCCTTACATATTTAAACATAAGTGATAGCTGGCTCATCCGTGTCAGCGCCTGCTTGAACGTGGAGGACAATAATGTTTTTTTTTTCAAATTAAATTACGCCTTAGACCTTTAGCTATCTTACAGTGAAAGTCCCGTGTAAATCGGTCCAACTGTTTAGGAGATTATTGCAGTCAAACAGACGGATATTTTTTAAATTGTATTTTGTTATAGGTATCGTATATACTTTTATATGCATTGATTGAGTAATCAGTTGTCAATTTTATTTATTTGTATAGATCATGCACCTATCGTCATTTGTATGGAAACCAAACTTGTCACTTTTCCAGTTTAATGCATTACATTTAATGTATTGACAGTTAAATGACAGTTTAATGTATTACATTTAATGTATTGACAGTTAAATGACAGTTTAATGTATTACATTTATTGTTTTAATGTATTACACATCACATAAGGATAATTCCAAAATTAACAATCTTGCAGATAAAAGCAAATTATTCCATTACCGCGGACATCCGTTTTTGTTGAATTTTCACAATTATTCGCAGCTCATTTCGCCACCTTTGCGCTCCGTTTTCACACGCTAAGTACACGTACTTGCGGGCTCTATCTAAATATACGTACATCTGTGGTGTTAACCTTTCAGATTTACCTCACAAATGGTCCTTTTGCATGAGATTTGAGGTAAATTGCACATGTTTAATTTACATAATATTCTGTCTGTGAGGAACAATTTGGTGCTGCAGTTTAATCTGAGGTTGTGATGCTGAGCCCTTGATGCGTGTCACTTTGCGGCTCGGGACACGTCTTTGTAGTGCAAATTCAAGTTCTATTCAGATGCCATATAGTCCATTTAATTTATAATTTCATAAGTGTCATCGTTAGGTTTATGATTAAGCAATAACAGTCCTTATAAGATTCGGATACTACTCTTACCTATTAATGCTGCAATGAAAATACCTTTAATATACCTTTAATATATTCCTTTAATCTTAAAATTAACAAGTAAGCAAACAATCCACCGGATCAGTTACTGTCGGCCATCCATTGACAATAAAATTAAAATCGTAGATACATGAGGTTGGCCAGAGATACCTTCCTACACCTAAGGCCTAAGTTGGAACGCTTCGTGTATTTTCTTACCGAACCCTTCGAATCATAATACTCGTATAAGAGCGCTTAACATTGCTAGTATAGGATATTGATATAGGCGGTAATGTTACCGGAATCTAACTACAAAGAATTTAAGTCATTTTTAAAATACGAAAAAGTGAAAGTTATCTGTTACTTTTAGACCGCCCGCAAACTGTAGACTTTTAATCGGGCAATAGTTGGGCCGATATTTCAATCACTACGAAGAAGTATGCATTTATTCTCTCTTCATACTGATTAAGAAATCAACCCAACTATCGCCCGATAAAAGTCTGCAGTTTGCGGGTACTTTTGCCGTGAACCTATTTATAAGTTTTTGAAAAAGTGGTTATGGAAAATATAGCAGTCAAATAGAGTATTTCTATCGAGCACTCTCCTTGGATGTCCGACAATTAATCATCTCGCGAGTGCCGTTGACATGAAGAAAGTAATAGCTTTCAATGTAACCGACTCTGCACCCATTTATCATCTGTGAAATATCACCGATTGGAGACCTAGTTAACAGGCCCTAAGAAATATGCTTTCAATAAGAAATCTCAGCTGTGACGATAATGCATTAAAAATGTTCCCACATAATCTCAGTTCCATTGGTCTCAAAATAATGTTAAGATTTTTTTTTGTTTTTTTTTACCTAGATTTTTGATTTGTTTTTGGCATGTTTGCAAACGGTTGACTTACACCTAACCACGGTAACATTGTCTATATAATACAGTATTGTAACTAGGCCCTGTCCTTGAGTTATATTACTACAGACGCTCCGGGCTAGATTTCGCGTAAGGGCTGTCCACCTACAGTATTCAAAATTAGATACATCTGCATACCGGCATACTTTTTTCTAGTTTTTTTGATTGTGAATATTATATTTTTTATTAAAACAAATGAAATTAGTAGATTAAGGTGATAAAAAACTATTCTTATAATATTTGAGATTTTTATTTAAATTTAAAAAAAAAAACACTTAAAAAAACTGTCACTCCGCCGGCTCGTCACTATGACACATTCGCGGCTGTACTATGTATCTATGTACCCCTATTACGAGTTTACTACGTTTAGTGAAACGTTTCTCGTTTACGTTTGGGCTCATACATCTACATGCAGCGCTCCGAGCGGACCGTTTAGGTACTAAAATTTTACTAAGGAAAAACGGGCGTAAACATAAACCGAGATCTTATCAAGAAACCGTAACCAACTTGTATAACGGTACTGTTCGCATGCGTGCCGAGTGCGTACCGAAATCGGGGCGGGTAGATATAATTTGAGTTCCATGCGTATGTATGAAGATAGAACTGTATAGGTACTATTAGCGTGGCCTAACTGTTTAATGGACAAGACCTATTTCATGTCAAAGTATTATACTGTATTAAAAAAATCTTTTAATACAGTATAGTACTTTTTCCTGAGTGGGTTGGAAGATAACCTATGCTGACGTTAAGTGAAAAACTTTGCGAGCCATCATTTAGACGAACACAAAATCGAAATACAAGTCGTATAGCGGCCGCTGCTAACGAACGTGAACCAGTTGTTTCGTGGCAAGCTTCGTCTCGATGTTTGTTTGTTTTGTTTTAAAACTATCTTGTTCATCTCCGATTGGTTAGGAGTTTATCAGGAGTTCTAGCATACGTGTAGGTATGTACTAGTTAGCTAGAAATTCTGGCTGTTTTCAATCATTATCCGTCCATGTAGTCAACCTCTGTAGTCAACCTCAGATAAAATTAGAATTTTACTTAAGATCTACCACAGAAGCATCGGCATCTTGAGGGTGAAGTGGAAACGCCTCGGATAAGTGTTTCTGTCTTATCATACATTTCAAACCAAAACGCAACAGCGCTTAATTCTGACTACGAGCACGAGCATAATAGCAGAATCAAAAACAAATCAAAATAAAAAATCTTTTACCCAAAATGAATACTCGACAGAATTCTTAAAAGTCAATAAAATCTACCATCATTTCGCAAGATGTTTCGTTATAGAGAAATAAATTCTGTAAAAAACATATTTTAAAAAGTTTATTATGTAAACATGTACTTATATGATGTGATTATACGGATATGTATTGTTCTTGTTTCTTTTAAAATACTTAACCTCGAATATTAAATGTACTATACAACTTTCATATCAGATCAACAATGCAATCACAGTTGCTAAAATGTGAGGCGGCGGCGCTGCTCCCATTATATTGTAGTGTACTGCCCGCTTTTATTGTAGTAGCAGTAATTTGCAGAGCTAGAGCTACCTTGGTATGTTATTACCAAGAATAGTAAAACTATATTTTTATGTTTAACTAGCTGATACCCGCGGTTTCATCTGTGTTTAAAGTAAAAAGAATACATATTTAAACCGCCCGCACTCCCGTGACGGCGCGCGCATGTGCGTAGAGCGCACGCAAATGGATTTTTCAAAAATTAAAGTAGCCTATGTTACGCCTTAGTTATCTTTACTTTCAGCTATCTTCCAGTGAAAATCCCGTCAAAATTGATCCAGCCGTTTAGAAGATTATGTCAGCCAAACAGACAAACAGACAGACAGACCGACAGGCAGACAGACAAAAAAATATGGCATTTTCGTTATAGGCATCGGCTATACTTTCATATGGATTGTGTAAAAAATGTTAATTTGAAATCACGAACAGACACTTTAATTTGATTTATTTGTATAGATTTACTTAATATTATTTCACTGGAATAAAAACATCTACAATTAATTTGTAAAATTCCGCCGCAAGGTGCTGCCAAACTTTGATTAAATAGCAAAAACCAGATTCGATTTAAATCTCTGGCAAAAACCAAATGAATTAAGTGTTAATTATGAATGATGATCGCGTTCAGTCAATTAACTTTCTTTTAAAAATAAGTCTTAAGTTTAGTTGAAGGGTATTTTGCAAGGGCAGAAAAGGGAATAAATTTATGTTAGTTCTTACTAACGAATTTCTATTCTTCTATCTAAATTTCATTTTGCAGTCTTGATACTTAATGATTCATTTGTTATTTTAACTCTTTGATAAAACTTCAAAGTTTCAGGTGTAAGTAAATATTTTATTTTTTAAGATTCTTTTTGTATAACATCAGTATCTTGAACTCAAATTAAATAAGTGAATCCGGTCGCAGACTAGTTATATTCTAGAAGACCTAGCTTAAGAGCAGATTAGAATACTGGGTTTAGGAAAATACGTGTAGCATCAACACAGCCACTGCCAAAGTACTGTAAAATGTCCTTTCTTTGGTAATATTACGAAACACATACCATTCTTTCCTGTCCTCATAGCTCATTCTGTCGAGTGCACTTCGAAATAAAACCTCCAGTATCTTGGCGCATGAAAGACTTTACGTAAAATATGAGTGCGATTCAGGCGTGAGCAGCCGGCAGGGGCAGCCATGGCGGCAATCAGCCGACATAATCAATTGAATTCTCTCGCAAATGGCGCACAGATCATTGTACAAATGAGGACATGTAGATGGAAATGACTGCATCCTAAATTACATAATATATTGAATGTTAATATTGAGCTAGTAGTATGGTAGGGCAGCAATGTGTTTGCTTTAATCTATTTTGGAGTACGTCTCTCTATTTATTTAATAACGGACATAATATTAATATTTCTTTATGTATTAGTGAACATAACAAATTTGATTACGTGTGTAACTTACAGAGGAATTCGAATATCTACTAGTAATAGCTAACTTGATGAATCAATTAGTTGATAAAATTTAGTGCCTACAATAAATTGTAAAATGTAAAGTATTTATTAATTAATTTTTGAATAATAATGTCTGTTATGAAAACATTTTATTATTATTTTAGGTAATTTTATTCAGTATAAATTATAAATAGTAGTTAGCCAAAATCTCAGACAAGCTTGTTCAGGTACCCTCAAATCCCTCCTGTAACATTGTAACAAAAACATCGGTGTCTAAAATTCATCATAAAATTCACTCAAAGATTTCAATAATAAGTTTGAACGCTTGAATGTGCCCTGAAGGAATACTGGAATACAAATGAAGCCGAGAGTTACAGCACACAACACCGCTCCGTGAATTATGCAGGGACACGGTGCAGCCGGGGGATACTTCTGAACGTAGGTTAACCCTTCCAATTATGAATATTACCAATTATTCAAATTTATCAAGTCAAAGTCAAAATATGCTTACTCTGAATCTATTTTCGTCTTAAAAAGTCTCAAGCTTAGTGTTAGAGACTTATGATACACTCGAGAGCAAAAAAATCGCACACTACCACAATTTTCATTTCAGGGTCCATTATTTTCTAAATGGCGCTTGT